>JABUQX010024737.1:7500-47210 GCA_015478945.1 Trachelipus rathkii | reverse complement strand
AACTTGAAGTTCTGTTTAAGACTGCAAAGGTACCTTTCCTCCTTCTCAAGTGCTCAGCTATACCAAGGGTCCACATCCGCCCAGGGTATGATACTGCGCTCATATCTGAGAGGGGCTCTGCTTTCACCCGGCTGTTGACAGTGTCGATCAACGCCAGAAAAGGTCTATTGATATTATCTTTGACTGTACTGTTTGTCCAGGTTCACTTTGACCCTCTATTCTTTGCGAGCGATGTTGTCTTTTTATCTTCTTAATCTATAGTGTTTACCGCCAGCGGCAGGCTCGAGGAACTTGATTCATTCGCTACCACCACCTTTAACGACTCCTTCGGGCACAGTTTTGACTGCCGCACGAGATTGTGTTGACATTGGTAAACTCCAGGCTAGTGTTGCTTTGGTGCTTCCTTCTTTCCCCACCACCTCTTTTTCTTGTTGTTAAGTTCGTCTGCCATTCTTTCTGTAGGTTTTCCTAGCTGATTTTTTAATCTCCTCACTTTATTAAACCTGCGTTCTGGTGCATGTATCGTAATTTGCCGCGTATGAGTAACTTTTAGAGTACTTATCAACCTTACTTGATATAGGCTTCTGCCGTGTGTGTGGTGTACAATTCTGAAAAAAAAATCTTGAATGGGCAATGTGGCAAAGGATGAACTGAATCCCCTATTCCCTCCATCCAAAAAATCATTCAGATTATCTCAGAAAATCGTACTCTCTGCAACATAACCCTCAGATGAATCATAATGTCGCAACCACACAAGTTGAATTTTTTACCTTTTCATGTTGCATTTTCCTTAGAATTCTTGTACTCACACACACAAAATCTACCATTATTCTATACTACAAGTCACTCATCAGAATTGCAAATCCGTTCTTATCCCCCTCTCATCCTTTCCACACCAACACAAATACATTTTCACACCACCACCACACCACTCATTTCACCGTTTCCTCTATTTCTTTGTCATTCACAGATGTAGTGTATGATATTCGATCAATTTGCCCTTTCTAAATAATCCATCACCTCTCTCCCATCCATCAAGCATTTATTCGTCTGACCATGTGTTCACTATTACATGATTACATCATACATTTTCGCCTGTGATTAGGATGAAGGCGCTACTGTCGATCACGACCTTCTCCTAACAGGTTGCATATAGCATTCCTTGCAAAGGGGAATAATGGAGTAGGCAGCCAAGGCCTAATCTACCACCTTTCCCTTTTATGGTCGCCTTCTATCCCAGCACATCAGACATACGTGGCCAATTTTGCGCCCTACACGTTGGATATAAGGATAAGGATGTCTGTGAATGATGTTTGTCTAGAAGAGGTGTGGATAAAAGGTGGTGTCTGAATATGTTGTCTGGAGGATGAGGTGATATGAACGCATAACAGGAAAACGAACCCATAGCACTGGAAATGTCATGAAATAGTCCATTTAAGTTAGTAAATTGGGTATGTATATGATTATATAAAGTATTGATATATATATATTATATAGATTATATAATATATTATTATATATATAATATGTAATATATATATATATATATATATATGTATTTTATTGTATATTTATATATTTTGTTATAATTAATGATGATAATGTTATATTATTATTATACCCGTACATTAGAGGTTTACTTTATTATTATTATTATTATTATTATTATTATTATTGAGTTTTAAATATATTCAAATTTTTAAAATGTTTCAATTAATCGCCAAAATAATCGGCGAAATTTTGACGAAACGAAAACATTGAAAAAAAAAAATATGCGATTTTGCCGATGCCGATTATCGTCCCATCACTAATTATTATTATTATAATATATAAATATATATATAGATTATATATATATGTATATTTTGTACTATATCATATAGTATAAGTATGATAATAGATATAAAATAATCATAATAGGTAATATATAGATGTAAAGTATAGAAAAAATATATATTATATATATATAATATCTTATATATATATAATAATATACGGGAAGTACTATATTTGAATCCGTTCATATTTTCTGAAAAAATTTTCTGTTCAAAAAAATTTCAACTTTAGAAAAAGTTAAGTTAAATTAAGTTTTTTAAGAGTAAATTCTTTGAGTGTGCAAAGCTTTCTTTAATGATTCCGATTAGCTTGCCACTAAATTTGAATTATTAAAAAACTCATATTGGTCTTAACTTTTTTAAACTTACAAAAAACGTAGAACGTTGATCTTTTATTTGCAAATATGAACGGACAAATATAGAACAATACCATATCAGTGACATATTATATATATATATTGTATTGTGATGTTGTGATTATATATATAATATATATAATATATATATATATATACTATATAATAGAAGAATTATAGGATTTTTTATAGTTTATAATATATATAGTATATAAGTATATATATGGTATAGAGGGATGATTAGTAGGGTATATCATGGATAACAGAATACATTAATAATATATAATATTATATATTATATATATAATATATTATAATTTTAGTAATATATATAACTATATAAATATAATATAATATATATATATATATATATATATATATATATAAATATATATATATAAGAGAAGTGTGGGCAACTAGGAAAATTAATCTAGCTTCAACATTTGTATTTCTTATTCCATTATTATGTACTAAAAGACAATGATGAAAAATAGATTCATATTTAGGCCTGTTGATAATATAAAAAACTACTTTATTAGTAAAAATAATACAGTATATATATATAATATTATATAATATATATATTGTATATGTGAATATGGATAGATATTATATATTTTAACAATAATAATAGTATATATAATACTAACCGTAAAAACGGGGAAATGGCTTCAAAGGGGAAAATGAGTCAGTTTGTAATTTTGATATAGCTATTTTAATAAATGGAAAACTAGCAAGACTGCATTATGTAAAGTAAGTGATTTTAATAATTAATTAATTTTATTTTTTAGTTTATTTATATTGCAATTAAATGTCACAATTAAAATATCAACAACAAGTCCTATTCTTTTTCAAAAAGATTCACTTATCAACTTTCAATTAGGAAAAAAAAATAAACAATCCCAAAATTTGACTGTGTGAATGCTTTTAAGAATCAGAAACATCCATAAAGGAAATCCAGTCCAAATATTAAGAAGTTCAGTCTTAATAATTGTACATTTTTATGTTAGTTTGTAAAAATTTTAGGTTTACTTTGGGTAATAATTGAGCCACTAATCTTTAACTATATAATAACCTTTTTTTTTATTTGTTAATAATTATTTTCCGCATTTTGTTTATCTATTACCTTTAGCTAATGTCCTAGATATTATTCATGGTAATAATAGAAAAATATATATCGAAAAACGGACACAACCTAAAGTACCAGACAAAAGAATGTGACATAAATGACATAAAAACACTTAACGAACTTGATATCGCTTACTGAAGAATGACTAGTAGTGAAGATAGTCCTATCCGCGATACCACCAGAAGATACAATCTTTGCCATAATGAAACCCTTCAAAAGGATAAGAGTAAGTCAAAACCCCGGAAGAATGCGTTGAGTACAGTCTTCTGAGTTGTCGAGGAGTTCTCCACGAACACTATACTTCCTAGCATGGAAAAAAAATAATTTTTGTAAAAAAATTCTGAATTAGTATTAAAATTAATAAAACTACTCTAGAACAAGTAGTGTTTAAAACATATATAAAATTCTAATGATAAATTATACTTTTCACAAATATATACCCAATTAAAAATCATAATTATAAGTTCGACTTGTTTTTCCCAGCCCACAATTAATTTTACAACAACCTTTTATACTTGTTTTAAATACTATATGGATTAATAATAAAATACTAATGTTACAATCAGTAGATAAATATATATTCATGACGCTGATTTATCCCCCAGAGAGTGACTCCACTTTCCCATTTTCAAAATCCTTTTATGAGTTTTTAGATAATTAGACCATAGATCCTTGAAATTGCAATAAGGAACTTCATGTACCGGAGATATAAGCAGAAGGAATGGTTTAAATTGAGAAAAATACATTTACATATGGATGTTATACTTGAAATTTCATTTTTCATACTTCACAAAAAAAAAAAAAAAAGCCCTAAATTTGGCATTCCCCCTATTTTACGTATATAAACATTAAGATATAGAGACAGATAAGAACCACAGTTGGCGTTTTAACTCTTCAGGTCAAACCACTTAATCCAAACATTGCTCATGGCAAATCCACAAGCACCCTAGGGCTTGTCCTATGATACTATACCAAAATCCACCATATTATAATAAACATTATGAATAATAGTAGTTAGTTATATAGATAGGCTCAAACTCATCATCACATTCATTATAACTAATATTTTCACTACATGCAGTTCTTAACTTATTAAGTAACACGTGATAACTAGATAAACCAGCTCAATGCTCTTCTTATTATATATGATTATATTGATACCTCTAAGGCCGCCAGTGCTGCAATCCTCTTTTTTAGATATGTGCTAATCGTAGTCACAGCTTGATATCAACATTCTTCTTTTCATAGCCGATTTGGCCAAATGACTTTTAATGAGACACCCGGTTTAGCTAGGCTGATCTTGCTGTTATTCGGAGATGCGTATGCTTTCTTCGTTAATCTTGTTCTTGGTGGGGGGAGTTATGCTCCCCTGTAATTCAAACGCTTGTCGCATCTCTACTTTTTGAATAGAATGTGTGTGATTGGTCTTCGTATATCGATGGAATATGATGGTAGAGATAGTTTCTTATATCTTTTTAGTTCATGTGTCGCGGCGTCCTATAATATCGCCTTTTCTTTACGGTAAAAAACATTCCTAATCCTTCAGCCTCTCCCTCATAGCTCTTACCCTCCAAACCCAGAATCATCCTTGTGCCCACATGCACTGCATCTCATAGCATATCCAGCTCGTTCTTTAAATAAGGCCCAAACTGTGACACAATAACTCATACTCCTAACATACTATATACAGTTTACTTTAAACTTCCTTGCTCTTGTAAACAACATTGCGATTTACTTATGTCCAGCATCTTATTAGCTTTATTTCTAGCTTCCAAACACGATAGCTCTTCAAATTACTGGCTTATAATCACACCTCAACCTTTTTTCTTATCCACAGGACTAAATCCAATCCCAGTCAATATCGTTAGTTAAACTTTTATTGAACCTAGCTGAAGAACCTTTACACTTTTACTATTAAAACATTTCCACTTACTGCCCACCCAAGAAGTTTTTCCAAGATCATTTTGAATCTTTATACATCCTTCACTATCCTAACTGAGGTGTGGCCACTTTGTATCATCTGCAAACTTTAGAAACCTTACATTTAAGTCGCTTTGATCTAAATCATTATATATAGAGGTAGCAATATTTGCCCCAAGCACTGAAACCCTGTGTACACCACTCTCACCTAGTTCCCTTATGTATGACTATCCAATTGCCCACTTCCAAGCATAGTACCTCTATCATCACACTGAGGTCCATATATTCCACAGATCCACTCTAGCATCTCCTAATCCAGATTTCAATATCTCGGATTCCACCCCTACCAGAATATATTGACTAAAACTTCTTCATCAGGCGCTCAATATAGACAGATTAGACAAATCGCATATAGTCGAACACTACCTGCAATATATCGCTTAAAGAAGCATACTACTAAAAAAATGAAATACCAAACACGAAAAATAGACAACAACCCGAGATGCTGCCACGCATCCAACCAAAATATGCTATTGACACAAATATAATGGGATATTACACAAAACAAAATTCTTCTAGAGGAATTCCAATGTTTGCCTAGACAAACCTGAATCACATCACCCTTAAACATGAAAACCGATATAGTCAATGAATAATGCATAACAATAAGCCATTGTATAATCTTCAAAGCAAAAATCCATAAATGAACGCTTACATATACACTTTTCCAATGCAATCCATATAACCTAACAAACACTAGAAAACGGGTGGTAAAAACTCACTGAGGAACTCGAGTAAGAATTCCACTGACATTTCTCAATATGAACTACCCTTCAATTAGTATACAAATAGTCCCAATCAAACAATGACATTATCTAAGAAGTTAACAATCTAGTCATCTTTTGTTGTACCTCACCAAATGTTATTAGATGCTTAAAAATCAAATACATGCCTTTGCAATGCTGGTACTACCCCCTCTTTCAGAATTCTACCATATATCGAACCATCAGGGTCTGCAGCTTTACTTGGATCATTTGTTTAATAAACTTAATTATCTTTTACCGTCAAATTCCAAAATTCGTTAAATTCGATTTTTACATGGCTAGTGAGCAGGAACTATTAGTGCCTCCAAACTATATCTAATCTTTCCTCAGACCAAACTGTCAACTGAACAAAAATCCAAATCATTTCAAAAAAAACTAGTTGATTCCAACCTCCTAGAACTTCAACTTATACGAATTCCATCCAAAAGATCTTAATAGACCAAAATTCTATTACAATACTAATGTAAAAATTCATATAAAGCCCAATCTCAAAATACCACTTACAGACTTATTTAAACTTATCCGTCACTCGCTAATAATTACATCTTCCTCATACATTAATGCCTTCTTATGAACTGGCTATAAATCTAAACTACATTTTTCATAAGATTTCCATTAAATATCAATCTCTCCTAATTAAATGCTACCCATGAAGGAACCAATTATATATATTTAGATATCGAAATCTTGCTATTAGCTTTTCATTTAATTAACGGCAAGGATTCATACTCCAAATCTACACCAAAAAACAGTGTTCTAACAATATCTCAATACCCCCTAGGAAAATTAAGTGATATATATGCATTAATCACAATAACTGGATAATCTGAATATATTCTTAAAATTTTAACCCATTAAAAAAATTCCCACCACCATTTAATAACAATATTCACGTTTTGTATGTTAACCATACTTAAAGCTCATTAACTATTACACATCATTACCCTCTGTACTGAAGCAGGATATCTGCGTTAAATTTGTTAACTGGTTACAACAGTCAAACGCCCATTCGGAAAAGTCCTAATATCATTTACTAACCTTTGCACTTGCATAAATGTGTCCCCAAAATATCACACCTTGCAATTAAAAATACTGCAATAAAATTATATGTATGTGTCACCTAAATCCTAAATTCTCCTAGAAACTCCCCTTAACTTCATCCACCATACTTCATCGTTAGTTAATATTTTCACTAATAGTGCATGCATAATCTTGCCGAATTTTATGAACCATCTGGGTCAAAAAATTATCTAGTATACAATATTATGAGCAGAACATACTATAAATCCCTTCACATATATAGACAAGTAATCTCCAAGAATGCGTCCACCACCGAAATATTAAAAAAAGTTCGTAGCTTGAAACAAAAGAAGATTAGCCATCTTTGTCCCTAATAATGTGGCCTCATCCCTATCCTACAAAATTCCTTACACTAAATTAATCCAGCGTCTCTTAAATTCATCTAGAGACTACATTATCACATCATATAAAAATTCCACCACATTTAAAACTAAAATACTCTTATATAATATAATTATATTATAGTTAAAGATAATATAACGAGATTATCTACCCACAACGATTCATCAATACAACAATAATTAACCTATTTCTAAAAAACAAACTGAAGATCCCTCTATTAACTACTATTTATTGAACTTTTGACTAAAATTAATAATTACAAATTAAAGCACGCACATACACACCACACGTTCTGTGCTCTCCTACGCTGAAATAAACTAAAAGTGAAAAATCACAGCAAATTTCATAAATTCCTGAACGACGTCTCCATGAAATTTCCCAATTAACCCATGCCTCAGTTATGGAAATAATGTCTAGATTTCTCATTTATGGTATAAACTAATCAGCTCATCTTTGTTAGTTTTAAGGCTGTTTGGCATTTGTGTAAAAAGCATTTAATATCGGGTACTCAAAAAATGCGTAATTTATATCTATCATTAATGTGAACCTAAACACACTAAGCCGTATATATCCTTAATCTCACCCACTTAAAATTACATTTACCATTTAATGTATTTGTATCCAATTTAGCCATCACGCCCCAACATACCTATTTTGATCTAAAATCCTAGTTTTCAAACCGATCTGTTAGCCAAGACAACCAAAGCCGACCGATAACGCCCACTTCCACGAAAGATCTTATACAAAAACGAATCTGTCAACAGTCAAGTATTTTCTGTAACAACCGCTTATCAATTTCTGAACCATAATTTCTCGATCTATATATACATGTAATTAGCTAAAACACAATACCAATAAATATTTATATATATAAATATAGTTGATAGTAATATATAGTATAAATAAAATAACTATTATCTATATAGATTGTTCTAAATATGCGCATCAGTTCATATTTTCTAAACAATTTTCTAAGTCCAAAAAATTTCAACTTCAGATAACAGAAGTAATATTGTTAAAGAAAATTTCTTTAAGATGACAACCTTCTAGAAGCATAGTCCAGAGCTTGCACTAACAGAATTTCTAAAAAAGCTACTAACTTTTCTGAATCTAGAAATTTTTTGAACTTACGAAAATTTACGTATTAGCGTGACCTATTCAAAAGTGAACTTTATTTATACTAAACACTCAAAAACAGATTTGGTAAATAGAAAAACTAACCCTGAAAAACCATCCAATTGAAAAAAAGCTAATGAAATGCATACTATGAAAGCAAACAAAACCAAAAACCCAAGATGTATACGATATAAAAATATAAACTATATATATATATATATATTATATAATAATATATAAAAGAAGAATAAACTAGAAAACAAAGGAAAAATATAAATATAGGTAAAAATAAATAAATATAAAAAATAAAAAAAATGTTATAAGATAATACTATAGGAATATATTTGACCGGAACACATTTTGGTTACCGGGCGGAAAGCCGAAACTTTCCGGACACCCTTGTCAAAATCCGGCCGGAAACACCGAAGAACTAATTCAGAACTCTCAGCTACGACATACATAAGCTGCGTTTCCAGCAAGCCCGACTGCCAACCCGGGCGGACACCAATACCCATGCATCGTTCCCAGAGCCCTTGCACACTTTCGACGTCACGTAAACTCACATCAGGCCCCGTTGTATAAAATCCCAATTTCGAGAATTAAAACTCGGACCGCCATAAGAAATACTTTGCCACTAAAACAAATCTTTTACAAAACATGTGTCGGAAATAAGATTAAACCCACAAATTTTTAAAATTATTATAGTACAGTTTCTATAATATAAAGAATAAAACTAAAGGAAAAAACATCGTCATCCCTTCCCAATTAAAAAAAAGCCGAAAACGATATAAGATAAATAAGAGTATATTCTTACAAATGTACAACAGACTGCAGAACAAACGACAACGAGCGACGCAATCAAAAGTCATTATTTGCCAGTGAATACTTAAAAAAACCCCAATCCTCCTGTTATCTACCGTTGAATGTCAGACTCTTCTCTCAATTCGAAGTCTTCTCCTGAAACCACGATTTGCACAACGAGGCTTCAACTACGGGCTTCGGAAACGCAAGCTATTTCTACTTAACCGATTGATTAACAAGAAGAGTCTCTCAAGTTCTTCATCTTGTCATATCATACTGTGAGCTCTTAGTTCGGCAAGCCAAAATTTGGATAGCGGATCAATAAATTATTAAGTAAAAAAAAGGAACTTAAACTAATGCTGCGTTTCCAGAAGCCCTAGTGCAGCCCGTATGCAAAATCATCTCGAAAACGCTGCTAATGAAAAAAAAAATTACATTAACCAATTCAAAGAAACAGGAAGATTTTGTTAAACCAATGTTTATATACGGTAAAAAAATTGTGACGATCTTATGGGCTCCTCGCAGATACTAATATGCATATCCTGTAAAAGCAACACTCTTAATCTTAAATAGCCCCGCCAATTATAGAACCCAAAGGAATGAGACAAGGAAAGCACTTGTCCTCTCCTAAATCTATCGTTGCCCGGAATAAGTAAACCATAGTAAAATTATAGAAAAGTAATCCTTATATTAAATTAGCCACGTTCTCTGGGATTTATCATCAAAAACGAAGATTTCCTCTCATTATCGAAAAATATAACACTGAAGAGCAATTAATACAAAATCAATCGTATCGGACTATAAATAAATAAAATAATTAATCCGTATAAAAGTTGACTTAAAATTTAATAACCTATAATATATATATATATATAATAATATAAAGAAATATATACATAATATTCATAAATTATAATATAATAAACAACCTAGTCATGCGTCCTATCTCCACACTATATACAAAGCCGCGCCTCTCTACAACGTCGCTGGGTGTATAAAGTAAAAAAGCAATCAATAATATATAATAATAATATAAAGGATATATATATGACCCGTGAGTAGTGAAAAAAAGGAGTAACTTGTTTCCCTACTAAAATAAAATAAACTGATCTTAACTATTAAACTAATTCAATACTAATTATTACATTGAAAAATAATGTCCTAAAATTGGTATAATCACAAGAACGCTAAAATTTACATTAAGACATTTATTCCTTGCGAACATTATTTTTCTTAATATCATGACGGAGGATGATTTGGCTCCAAGAAAGCATAATTATAAGCTTCAAAACACGTTGTCATGCGAACGTAAAAGAACCTTATTCTATTGGTCTATTTGATGATTTTCCACAAATCCCCCTCTCGAATTTTTTTTTTTAAAATAAAGAAATGCAATCTTCAAATAATTTGAGGATAAAAGACGAATCAGTTTTACCCTATATAGATAATATTATATTATATATATATATATATATATATATATATATATATATATAATAATAAAATATATATCTATATAATATAGTATATATATATATGAGCGGAGTGTAGATGGGCATTAAAGTGAGAAAGTTATTAATGAAGAGGCTTGAAAGAGAGAGAAGAGATTCTAAATTACTATATTTGTAATAATTTAAGTTGAAAGTTCGTGGGACTGTTTTGCGAATCTGTAAACTTAGCAATTCAAAGGAGACAGAGACAAAAATAAACCTTTAATTTCGAAAATAATAGAACACGATATACAATTTACCCTATTCTTTTAATCATTAAATAACTACCGTAATTAATCCATCAACGCTATGTTTACAATGTTTTGTGAGCTCGGGATTATAAACATTTTCGCTACGAAAAGGCAGGACACTTTTAGGCAAAGTTTCTTCTTTAAAGGACTCCCATGGAGGCAAGGTGCTAAATTTAATTATCAAACTCAGCCTAAAAAAAAAAAAGCACATTATATTCAGCATAGTGTGTTCATTAATATCTTTTTATTTAGTTTATATATATAATAACAAAATTAATATTTATAAAAATATGAGTTATCCATTCCTGCAGCAGTTCTTTTTAGCAATAATTGTTATTGATCTCGATATTATTTCCAATTACAGATATTAGAATTTAAACAAAAGAATATTTATCCATATTAAGTTTTAAAGTAAGGTTATTTTATTTTTTCTTAATAAAAAATTGTTTTATAGATTCTTAGACAGGAAAAACAACTGTAAAAAAAATTAAATTCACGAATATGTATGTATACCTTCTTGAAATTTGCTCTCTGCATTTTTGGAGTCAATTTGTCCAATTATAATTGATAAAAATAGGTTATCAATTCGCGATGCCATGCTTACACTTTGTTTATAAATTTACATAATCTTCATTCTATTTACAATGTAATGATCTTCAGAATGATCCATTTTCGCAAAAAAAAAAATCTAAGAGAATTTTATCATAACTGCAAATTTGAAGAATATCGTTCATTTCTAATAATAATCGGCTAAGCAAGGTGTACACGAGTGTAGGAGTCGCCTCTGATACCTTATAAATAGTAAAGCATATTTAGACAAATTGTAAAGTATATACTATATATATATATATATATTATATATATATATATATATAAATATATATATAATATATAAACTCAAGTATATGAGCCATTGCCTCGACAATTCACTCCCTAGGCCTAACGATATACCAAGATACCGCATTTTTACAACTGATTACATTATTAAATTTCCAACTAATACTAGAATAAACCTAGGCAAAAGTCTGGCCTAAAAAGTTTCGTCCGATACGAATCAGTTGCGAAAATCTCTATGCTATTATTACCATGCTCGCCAACTCGCTCCTTAACAAATTAACCAACTTCACCTTAAATGTTTTCAGTTTAATTTGTTTCTATTAAAATTAATGACTAAAACGTTATTTTATTTAGATTCTTTTAAAAATCGCGTGCCAAGAACCACAATATCCCATTGGATACTTCAAAGGTTAGTCCTAACTTTCTTAAAAAATATTAATCAAACTTATAAGCCTGAGCAATATGTAAACTAATTATAATAAGCTGACTTTTAAAATGGATTTATAAACCATTACCGCTATTACTTCAATAAATCATTACAGCTTCATTCGTTTCAACTATCAACCAACGCTGTTCTCCGTCTTCGCCGAAACATTAACATAAACCCCTATCATCGCAGGAAGTATGTCTAATAAATGTAAAATAAAAAAGGAAATGCCGTACTTGTTAAAAATAATCAAATAATAACTTGGAAATTCATTAAATTAGATTAATTCCCATTATTATTTTTCTAGTTTTTAATGTTGTCAAATTCGAACTTCAATTAAGTTTGTCCTAAAATTCTAACTTCAATTAATTTCGTCTAAGTTTCAGTTTGGATTACCTTTTAATCCTTGGTCAAAGAATATTTTTGGAACTCGATTCACTCAGATCAACACTTCAAGTCTCAATATCATTCATCAGACTTCAGTTCGAACCTCGTCTTTGACCTACCTTGAATTTTAACGTTTGTCACACAATCATTTGCTTTATTGCAACTTTAAACATGATAATATCCCACAACGTCAGTTCAAACCTCATCCTCGATTTTCGTTCATTTTTTTGTATTAGAGTATACCGACTTAACATTGTTCGCATATTCTCCCCTTACATAATTATTCTAATATTTTTCACTGTTTATATAGTTTTAGACCTTGAAACAGAACTTTATCATCATTATCATTATTTGTTCCATGCCCTTATTTGTTGTCGTGATTGACTAAATTCGTTGCTCGGTTTTTTTTAAGCTGCCCTTTAAAAATTATTAAAGGCCAGCCATAATTCGGAATTGTCTAATTGTTTATGCCACCTCTTAATCACATTTCTGAAGGCGCAACATTGACAACTAAACAGAGTCCAGTGACTATACCCTTGGACGCAACACTGAGGGATGAAATATATCGAATAGCTTTATCAATTTAGTTGGCTTCACAGTCACCAAACTTCAACCATATCAGTAAAATTGAGTGTTTACATCAATTCATAAAACGTGATAGAATAATATTCTAACTTTAGATATTCTAACAAATTGATTAAATCTCCAAAAGGTTGCGGTGGTAAAATAACCTTTTACACTCCGTACATACATATTATATATATATATTATATATATATATAATATATATATCAAGTATATTATATAATATATAAAATAATATATATAATAAATAATAATTATATATATACCATAATATATAATAAGAGGCAGCTTTTCTTTCCACCTGATCCACTAATATAATATAATATATATTAACAATCTAAACCTTTGCCACCCCCTAAATGAAATCCTGCCTACGCCCATGACTTCTCATACTATATATGATCTATTATGGAAATACATACCGATATTATAAGTATCCTTAATTATAAAAGCTTAACCGACAATATTAAAAAATTTTGCCAAAGCCCATTTCCACCCATGTTTGCTAAAAAATATTCTATTGTAAAAC
Source organism: Trachelipus rathkii (assembly GCA_015478945.1). Taxonomy (NCBI): domain Eukaryota; kingdom Metazoa; phylum Arthropoda; class Malacostraca; order Isopoda; family Trachelipodidae; genus Trachelipus; species Trachelipus rathkii. The sequence continues at coordinate 33,301 of JABUQX010024737.1, read as the reverse complement.
ATAGTATACTCCCGCGAGCCCGCCGTTTAGTAATTCTCCGAAACGAGAGTTAAAACAACGAGGCGACCTGACTTGACCTAAGTACGTAGATGCGCAAACGCTCTATGAGAAACGATGCATGGCGCCTGTGTGCGCCCCCGGCTGCAGCGGGTTCTGGAAACGCCAACTATATCTAAATTTCTACGTTCTCCAAATTTAAAAAGCGTTTTTTTCAGAAGCGGTAACTGTTGAGGATAAGAGATGACGTTTAACTCCACAACATGGAGAGCAACTCAATTTCCTAGTCACCAAAACATTTCCAAAATTCAATAAATCATTTTAAGTAAGAATATTATGGAACTTGTGTTTAAAAATTTAAAAAATTTTTGCTTAACCCTTTAGTAAATATTTTTTTGTAGTAGTTTCTACTTTAAAGATAATTCTATTTCAATAATTAATAATAATAATAATAATAATAAAATAATAATAATAATAATAATAATAATAAAATAATACTCACAGATTTGCTTGGTTACTGGTGAAACCATTTGAGGAAATTGCCAAAAAAAGGAGATATGGTTATCAACCGATTTTTTACGCATTTTTTTTATTAAAAAATTCATTATTTTTTTTTTTTTAGACCACTTTTTTTCTAAATTAATAATTAATCCACTATTACCTAATTAATGATAAGATTAGTCAACTACATAATAAGTAAATTCATCAATGTGTTTCAAGTCATTTTTAATAAAAAAAAAATAAATTTCAGAACAATTAGCGTACTCAGATATTATACAGTATATAAAAAAACCTAATATATATATATATATATATATATATATATATAACATATATATATATATAATTATTATTATAAAAAAATAATATAAAAAAAATCATAGTATATATATAAATACTTATATATTTATTACTAAATTTAAATAACTTAATCAAACCTAAATAAATTATATTACCAAACTTAATTATTAATAGACAATAATTCTCATTAAAACTAATTTATAAAAATATAATAAAAAAGCAATTCATGGTCTAAAAAATAAACAACAATCTCAAAAAAATCAAAATACCCCAACCCCGTTCAGTAGAGGTAAACACAATTTCACAATACTAATTTTCATATTAAAGTTTTGAAAGTTAGAGGATCGAAGGTCATTTATCATGATATTTGTTCAACATAATCGTCCCCGGCATAGAAACGCGGTTCTTTATAGAAACGCGATCTGCTATACCCCGTTGGCAAAAGATAATTAAAAAGGAAAAAATTAAAAATTTCACAAATGGACATAAAAAAATTAAACGCAAATAAAAAAATAGGTTAAGAACAAAACAATTAAAAATTAAAATAAAATTCGCAAAAAATTAAAATAAAAATGAATCCATACAAAATGTAATATGAAATGAAAAGGAAAAAAAAAAGAAATATTTATGGGCTAAAAAGGCAAAAAAGCGTCAATTACCATAACGATGTATTCCCCAAAAAAGCAGCATACAACCTACAATTCTGGACTCCTTCCAATCTCTACCCATTCAACTTCATTCCTATTGTAGGTACTATTTCGGTACGCTAATTGGCTAAACTTTTAAAATTTTTATTACAGTCCTCAGGCTATTAATTAAATATATAAAAACAATTTTATTCTCCAAAACCAAATGAAAATATACATTCTATATATTTCATTTGAAAAACCTAACTACATACTTTTGCTCATTTTAAACTATGTAAAGTACTTTACGTACATATGTAAATAATATTCCCTACTAAATAAACTAGATCAAATAAAATATGTTTAAATACTGTGCTACGGATTGTAAATGAGTTTGCAAAATAATTTAATTATTATCGAGAATTGATAGCCTGATGCCGGTATTTCATTCACCTAATACAAAGGTAAAAAATTTTAAAATTAATATTTTTCAGGTTTTAAAATATACGCGATGTCGCCTATAACACGGGGTCAGAAAACCTAACCCCCGCCTTCTACGAGGACGACTGTATATCAATTTCTACATTAGTTTTAACGCATAAGCAAACTGACGAAATGATACAAGGCTGAATTTTATTAAAAAGTCATTTCGAAAAAGTAGAAACGGTTAGCGGTAGTTTCCGGCCGAACCGGAATACTCTAACCCAAAAAATCGATGTTCCGGCCGGAACCTGGTTCCGTACCCATCCCTATATATATAATATAGCTATAATAAATATATATAATATATATAATAATATATATATAAAATTATATATACAAACACAGAACTAATATACGGATAATATATAAAAGACATCTACCAGAACCCCTGCTCTAATTTCGTATCTTGAGGCATGTCGCCTTAGTTCCTCGCCCCTTCCCCACGGAGGCTATGGAAAATGCTCCCCCTGTCGGCTCGAACCCCTTAATTCTTTTTTTTTTTACATTTTTCAAAACCTTTACATCAATGTCCAAATCATGTAATTTGTTTTTTTTGTAAGTGTCATACTTCATTCGACAATATTCATTTATATATTTTTTTTACATTTTCAATAATAAGCTTTACAAACATGATTCCTATAGATGGAAGTAAATTGAAGGGCCACTCTTCAGAAATATTCCTTTTTAAATTTTTTTTTATTATAAAAAGATTTTTAAACAAATTTTTTGCCTCTCATTATCCCATACTGTCAGCATCTAAGCATCTCTTCTTTGTCAATCTTCTCTCTATACCAAATTGAAAAATGAACTTCTTAAATTTCTACATAACTGCTACCCCCATTTGAAATTTATTTTTGTTTTTACCCCCTATTCTTCAGTAGGCTCTCTCCTAAGTCACAAAAATCACAGGATAAAAATAATAATGAAGAATAAAAAAAATGAAAATGATTTAAGTCTTTATGAAAAAAAGTTACAGCCTCTCAAAGTTTAAAATTTTCCTATAGATTTTTTTATAAAGAAATTTCAGTGGGCCTCGAGCTCGTTTTAGGGCCATCCTAGTTCAGATGATAAGATTTAAGTATGCATAAGGTACATTTTCTCTGAGTATAGCTAACAAAACATATTGTAACATGAAGAAGAGGGTTTGAAATGAGAAGACCAAACCTGGATGGATCAAAAAAATTAAGTTCTATGGATTTTAACCAACTTTAAATAGGCTGTAACTTTTTCATAAAGACTGCTCTTTTGTTTTTTCATTCATTATTTTAGTAATAGGTAGTTCAGAGGTGTCACCCATTTTATGAAAATCACAGATTTATAGCTACCTAAAAAAAAAATAATAATGAAGAAAATTGGAACGAAAATCATGCCTATCTTTAGAAAAGAATTACATAGGTGTATTACGACTTGAGTTCACGTCCACATAGTATATAAACACACATATAAAAAACACTTTCATAAACAAAATGGTTTTTAAAAAATTATTATGAAGTTTTATTACCGCATTTCCCCCTAAAATTCACTCCAAAAAAATATAATATTACTCTCTGAAATCATAACAATTCGGCTTATTTCAGTTATAGGGATTTTTTCAGTTATAGCCAGGGATGAGTAAAGAGGAATCACTAGCTGCGTTTCCAGAAGCCCAAGTGCAGCCCATGTTGCAAAATCAACTCCAAAAACGCTTTACGAATTGAAAAAAAATTACATTAACCAATTAGGAACAGAAATTGATACCTGGAAACGGCCCGAGCACGCCCGCGACTCAGCTGACAATTGTAAACGAATACTCTTTACTTAATTTATCTATTTGATGAAATAATACATATATTTAGATCCTTAATAAAAAAGTAAGTAAAATATAAAAAACCTTTGCAAGCCATTTCCGACACGGGTTTTGTTAAAAATTGTCGTAAAACAAAAACCTCATTAAAGTAATACCTTTATGTCTAAAATCGAGATTAACAACGGCCGCCTGACTTGACGCTTTTACATGACGTAAACGGGCGCTGGAAACTTACTTACTTGATTATACTTGATTTTGTTTTCGTTGCAGCCACCTTTAGCTTCTATAAATTTAAAAGTAAGAATAGGAACAATAGGTAAAAAAAAAATTGATGAAAATTTAATAGTTCAGATAAGAGTGGTCAACATTTGCAATGCCTTATTTTCTTCATGTTTACTGAGGAAGATTAGATAAAGTCTTGAGACTATAGTTCTTTTATGGCATGTACAAAAGACTTACAGAATTTTTGGAATTTATGTAATCCAACTTTTTTTTTCAAGGGATTATCTTATAGCTGATCGATCCAATATACTCAAACCCTTAGATCAACCATTCGCACATAAATCTTTTCGAAAGAGGTAGTACCAGCATGCAAAGGCACTAGTTATTGATTTTTAAGCGACCTCTAAACATTGGTGAGTACCATATGCTGGAAAAACGCATACTTTGTGCCATTATAGAAAAGTATAAGGAAGATTGGGTAATTATAGGCACGTTAGCCCTAAACATCTCTGGTGTAAAGTTCTGGAAAAGTTTTCTAACACATCTTAAAGACATATTAGAAGATAAAAGCGGACACTTTAAACCTCGCCACTGAGTAAGTCATGCAAGACAAAACCATGCTTATGGACTAATGACCTGCATTGACCCCGAGTAATTCCAGTTGATAATATATATTTAGACTTTAGCAAAGGGCTTTGATAACTTCCCCACATAAGGGCTGATGAAAGATATCTGACAAGTCTGGGTAGTTGGGAAAAAAAACCGTCTTTTTCAAATCGTGTTTTTTTCATAAAAAAAATTTTACTTTTCAGTTTTTCAGTTTTTTCATTATTATTACAGCTCAAGTCATAGTCATAATAATACAATGTCATATGAATTTCACTAATATTTTCATTTTTCACCAAATATAAGGAACTGAAATTAAAGCACAATATTTCCCATTTATATTATAACAATACAGAACTACCTTTCTCTCATATTTAATTCAAATGTCTTTATCGTTACAACTACAGCTTAGGTGTAGCCTGCCAGACGCAGTTTAGCTCTACTTCTATTAACTAGTATTTTACATTGTACATATAATCATATTAAATTATACATCTTACAAGATTAATGATATCACCAAAATTATCTATACTATCCAGAATGAGTTCGAAATCACAAATACTTTATTAACGACTCGCAAAGGAAAACAACAAAAATATTAAAATAAAACTCAACAAATCAAAAATGTAAACCTGATTTATATATAAATATTTGGCCTTTGGAATATCAATACTTTGATTCACTAATCATTATCCCCACTACCCAGACCCCATCAACTGAGCACTGATACTCGTGCCGGAACTACTTCAAAGCTCATTATCACTGCGCTCATCAGCGTGATCAGCCACATCCACATTTAATTTTGATATGATTGATAAGTCTGATATATCAGTCATATAGTAATCGTGGGTGAGAATAAAGACATGCGGAAGGACAGAATAACAGGACTCTAAGCTTAGCCCTTATCATAATCATCTCTCTCATTGGCAAATTTTCTGAATTTTATCCTATTCCTAGAGTATGTGTTATAAAATACTAGTTTTTGCAAATATCTACACGACGAAATTTATATTTCATTGGAGGCTTTGCTAACCTTTTATTTCCTTAAAAAAGATATCACAAACGAAACTTTTTCACAAGTTGGCATTCTTCTAAAATTCTATTAGCATAATACTGATAAAAAAATGTTACGAAACTCAAACAGAAGTAGAAAGACATTAAATATAACCATAAACAAAATCATATTTATTAAATATCAAATTCAAATATAAAATACATAAATAGATTAAAGCCCAAAAAAAGTTTGACTTAATTTTAAATAAGGCTTCCACCTTGTTGGAAATTGGAACCAAAAAAAGTCGACCAAATTAGAGCACCATATTGCTAAGAAAATTCTATAATATCAATTGTTCAAACAATTAAATTCCACAACTTTATTGCAAAAAAACGAAATGGAGAAAAACAAATTACTTACTTGTTTTTTTATCAGAGCTCCTGTCCTGTTCTTTTGTCATGAAGAAAACAACACGATGTTTTTTCGCGAAAACAAACACGAGCTTGCTTTTCTTCCCAAACCCTAAATGTGGTGCTCATAGTGGATAGTACATAATGGATAACAGAGTGTGGAATAATATAAACAGTGCTGTACAGCTAGAATGCAATATCATCATGCGAAATATAGACAGACGAGTGGGTCACCACAGTCAGTTGCTGGCCACTGTTGCTTCTCATAATATATAAATTCTAGACCAGGACTTCGAAAATGCAATGTTTCTAAGTTGCTGATTGATACCAAAGTAAGCCCACTCAAGTTAGACTACGATGAGGAAGTATAAAAGACTTCAAAATATCTTAGATAAAATTCTTGGTGTCAGGCACATCAAGATGCAAATGAAAATTTAAAGATAAAAAGTCTGTAAGGCCTTTCACCTAGGCTTACTCATAATAAAAGTTAACTATGATATTGAACTGATGCTTGAGTCATGTGGACAGTCGAAATTATAGCATGCTGATTATAAGCAGTTAATTGAAAAGCTCCATCAGTGTTATGGAACTACAGAAATAAAAGCTAATAAAGATTATTACTGCTGACTAATACATACTCCATAAAACGCAGAATGTTCCGTTTTCTTACAAGAGGCCAGGAAGTACAAAAATAAGTAACTAATAAATAGCCATGTGAGCAATAAAGAGTATTGGCCACAAGTTTGGCCCCATACTTAAGAAAACTTAAATGCTAGAGAGAGTGCAACGTTTAGTAGCAACAAAGATATTTCACTGGTTTGGGTAAGAGCTACGAGAGAGGCTGAAGGAGTTAGGAATTTTCTGCTTAGAAAGCATTTCTCAGAGGGAGGACATTGATACACAGTCTACAAAAAATTTTAACATTCTATTATAATACGGAGACCAATAAATCTTATAGAGTAGCACGGACGGAGAGGTTAATAAACAGAACAAGCAAATTTAGACAAAGATGCCAGAAGAGTTTCATATAGGTTCAGCCAATAGGTTGTTAAATTTGAATGATTGCCACAGGAAGTTGTTGAGATGTGACTCAATCTCAACATTAAGAAAGTGGACGTAAGCAGTATATAGAGACGACCTGGCGTATCACATACAGCTATATTTTAACGAAGACCAATGGCTGTTTTTAGTCATAGTAGTTACAGTAATGTTATAGCACTGCCCATGTGCCATAACTTAGTCTAATTAAGGCATGTGGAATAGTTTGGTAACACTGATCATTTTTTTTTTGACTAAGCCAAATTGTATGAAATTTGTAGTTACAACAAATTGACAACCTAGGCTCCTTGTGGATTTCAGGAAGATGTTGGTTAGTGGGTTGACTCGGGACAGTCTCGATCAGGCCCATGTGCTCTTACTGTCCCATATTCTTATGTTCTTATGTTCTTCTTATGTTTCAGGCAATTTCACAACTGTTCATAGAACATCCTCAAATCAGAAAAGTTAGAAAAAGATCCATGATATCCATTAGAAAGAAAATTATGAAAATTCATTTTCCCATAATTCAAAACATTTCAAACAATTATATATCTTTCAAATAGCTGTATTATTTGCCGGGAAAAGAAAAGAAAACCACAGTAAACTAAATCAAAATAAGAGAAAGAGTATCCACAAGTAGATAATTATTCAAATGTTGTCTAGGAAACCCGAAAGTTGACACTCAATGAAAAAGATTTTTAACACATTGACTGCCACGGGGTTGACCCAAACTCACGTGGGGCGCACGAACTTTTTTTAATAAATATCAAATCCATAACCAGAAGTACTTTGAGTATCAGTTCAGTACTCTGCACCGCTTACTTTTAGAGATATTCTTATTTGTTTTTTTATTCAATATTCAGTGGCCATGATCCTCCAGAATATGTTGACAAAAACAGCGTTTAACCATGTCCACCAATCTTGGAGGACACTGAAGAAATTTATTCTGCTAGCCATGCTATACCAAATATGGGACAAAAACGGCCTTGAGCCATCCAGCCAATTTAGGAGGACAAGAAATCTATTACTGTTGAGGCGCCATGTCCACATGATGACAAAAGAATAAATCAGTAGACAGTAAAATACACCAAGGGTCTAATCAAAGACTATCCCACTAAGCCAATTGCTAAGAATTATATTGAATTTAAAAAAATTTTCTGTCATTTGCATAACCATCTTTTTATTTTTTATTATATTTTGCTCATTTTTTATCTTTCCTTTTTTTCAGATTAATAGACCCAATAAAATTATCATATACAAAGTAGCTACATAATTGAACAAGTAATAAAACAAACTCCTAATATGCAAGAAAACACAAATAGAGTGAATCATAAGAAATTCACCCCCACAATATTCTTAGACCATGAAATCTCACCCGAAAAGAAGAGAAAAATTGAATAAGAAAGGATAAAAAGAAAAGAAAAACACCAGTCAAGCAAATTTCTGAATTTTTAGATGTAGATCCCGCCATAAACCAGATGAAAAAAACAAAATGAAAAGAAAGAAAGAAGATATCGTCAGTGATTATGAACTGACGCGGTACTGCGCGAAAATTATAGTCCACCCTTGAAAGTACAGAAAAAACAGGGCATGAAAACACCAAGTACCAAAAATAAAGTAGATCAAAGAAAGAGAAGAGTTACTTTAGAATATGAAAGTTCAGATGAAGATGATTATGATGGTGAAGATGATAGTGAAATAGAGTTTGAAGGTTTTGATGATGAAGATGATTTATATGCCGATGTAGAACTCCGCCGAGCTTTGGATAACATGGAAATTGAAGAGGATATTGAAGAGGAAATTGAAGAAGATGAAGAAACACTTACATCCATCTCCCCTGACCCATACAATTGGGAGGACTATTCTTCAAGCAGGCAACAAAATTTTACCTTCGATGAAGACTGTGGATTGACAGATCCTGTTAGAGAAAAAACAGAGATAACAGTAAAAGATGCTTTCTTTCTCTTTATTACCGATGATCTATTGAACATGATTGTAGAGCAAACAAATATATATGGGGATGCACGGTCTCAAAGTAACGAACTTAAGGCAAATTCAATATTGAAAAAGTGGAAACACACAACTGTGGAAGAACTACAAAAGTTTCTAGGATTAGTATTATGGATGGGACTTGTTCGTTTAGGTAAAATCCAGGCGTATTGGAGTACAAACCCAATCTATCATATCACTTTACCTTCAAAGACTATGAGTAGGAATAGGTTTGAACTGATGCTACAATGTTTACATTTTGCTGACAATTCTGTAGACACCCAAAATAACAGATTAGCCAAAATCGAACCCATTATCACTAAGCTCCAGCAGTCTTTCCATAGCATTTTACTAATGGGAGAGGATGTTGTCATTGACGAAACGCTTGTTCCTTGGAGGGGAAGGCTAGTTTTCAGACAGTATATTCCTAACAAAGCACATAAGTATGGGATTAAACTATTCAAACTGTGTACCAAAACAGGCTACACATATAGCTTTCAAGTTTACACCGGGAAGTCTGAAACTGGGGAGAGGGAAGTCAATTTGGCACAGAATATCTGTTTGAAGTTGATGGAAGGCCTACTCAACAAGGGCCGAACCCTATATGTGGATTAATACCTTACCATTAAATAAATAAATGAATTAAATTCATAAAAATGAAAATGTATTGGTGATTTTTTTATATATATAGGAAATAGATACATTGATGAGTTAAATTCATTTCCAAATTGTTTCTCATTTTTATTACTCGAAAAACTTAAAAAATCTAGAATATTAAAATGAAAGATAAAAAGCATTTCTAATCCTGTGAAATAACTATAATTCTGGTCTGGTAACGATTCCATATTATTAATAGCGAAAAGAATGAGAAGCTTCAGAAAGAAGACAGGTTTTAGTTGCGTCTAAACTCGTTGCCAGGATGCTGAACGAGGATTCAACTTGTCGTGCATCCCATCAATCATTGTCCCAATATCCATTCATTTATGAATAAAGGTTTAGAATGAATCTTTTTTATACTTAGATTTTATGAAGAGCAAGTTATATTTTAAAACGGAACTTTCCTGGCATCATCATCTTTAAAAAGTTTATTGTGTTTCTCATCCTATACTATATTTGCCCTATGAATGTATAGACCAAATCAAACACTTTATGGTTTGCCACGGTCAGGTCGGGAGGGCAAGATAAATCACCAAGCTTGATTCAGTTTAGGATATTTTCAATTATTTATTTTTCGCCATCAAAGAGAATGGAGTCAATTGCTGCTCGTTTTTATTATTAGCATACGAATCGACCACTTCTTCAGCATTATTTTTGCCTTCTGTCTTTTGCTAATAGTCACGAGATGCTAATAGAAAATACCTCATGTGCTTTTTAAAATTTTTAATCAAAATGAGCACTTTATGGGTTATCTGCACTGTGAGAGAATTATATTAACTACATTTTGCTTGTCGAAGAGATCAGAAAGGCTTCATTACACTGCTTTGATATATATATATATATATATATATATATATATATATATATTATATATATATATATATATATATTATATATATATTATATATATATATATATATATATTTATATTATATATTTAATAAGTAAAAATATATATATTTTATATAATTAAAATAATATATATTATATATATATATATATATATATTTTATATATTATATTATATATATATATATATAATATAATATTATATCTATATATATATAATATATATATATATATATCTATATATATATATATATATATATATATATAATATATATATATATATATATATATATATATATATATATTATATATATATATATATATATATATATATATATATATATATATATATATATATATATATTTTTATATATATATTATATATATATATATATATAGTATATATATATATATATATATATATATATATATATATAACACTGAAATGTACTGAAAAGACAACGTTTCAACCCAAGGCGTGGGGTTTCAATCTGGTTAGACGAGAAGAAAAGTGAGAGTTCAGGCCAAGTCCTAATGTCGAAGAAGCGATTCTGACAAAATCATGCTTCAAGACGAATACGCTCGGGACAGTTAAAATTGTTCTAAAACTGATTAATAGAGACAAGAAACTGATTAATATCCTTGTGGGACAGTCAAAGAGCAAAAACGTTATATCGTCATAACAAAACAAGGCAGAAACTTTAAACTTCGTTGTGGTGGATAGAAAAGAGAGAATCTTAGATTCCAAAAACTCCATATATGAACAACTGTGGACAAGACGTGAAGGGAAACCTATACTAGCCCCAAAATTTGTTTATGAAACCTCCCATCAAAACTCAAATAATTATTAAGAGACTTGATAAGAGGGAAAGGTATGGAGAAAGTAATATTGTGAGTTTGTATATGATTTTCTAAGAGGGTAAGTGTGGTGTCAATGGGGACATTAGTGAACAAATCATAATATATGTAAAACTCATAAATTAGTTATGACCAAATAGTTTCCCTTCAATTTTATCACACATGGCCACTTAATTGTGAGGTGAAAAGAGACTTACTAATAACAAATAGAAACATAGAGCATTAGCTAACTGTGATGATGGTCCAATCATTGTTTGTTAGAACATTTTCATTTAATTTAGAGACTGAAATTGCGTACGAGATCTCATCTGATGTGCGTCGAATCTGTATAAAGCAATGTTCTATCTTATGTCTGTATTGAAGATTATATTCATCTTTTGTTGTTTAAGATTTTCTTGGTTTCATGATAAGTAATGGTAAATCCAAACTTATTTCTCGTGGATGCAGATGCTCATATTCAGAACAGTCAGATATCGGATGGATTCGGATCTTATAAAATTTTGAGGATACGTTACATCCTCTACATCTTTATATATATATATATATATATATATATATATATATATATATATATATATATATATATATATATATTATATATATATATATTTTATATATATATAATATATATTATATATTATATTTATATATATATATATATATATATATATATTATATATATAATATATATATATATATCATATATAATATTAATATATATATATATTATATATAATATATATATATATATATATTATATATAGTATATATATCATATATATATATATATATAATGGCCATAATCTGATTTAAAAAATTTATCTTTCCGTGGTTACTTTTATTGGAAGAAATTTATTTTCGAAGGTGCTCCTCAATTTCTGCACATGTTGCCTTTAAAAAATTACAAGTTATGTGTAAAGCAAAAAAAGTTTGAACAAAATGAAAATGAAGAATGAGCCTTGACTCATACACACGCACGCCTACGACAACACCAACACAACACACACATTCACACACACACACACACACACACACACACACACACACACACACACACACACATGTACGCACACTCAGTTAAAAAGATTTAATTTAAACGAGGTCTTTAATCGTTATTCTTTTCTTTACAGCATCTGATAATCCTCAACATTTTCTTTGGCACTTGAAAACTGACAAAATAATGTGCTTTGAATGGAAGATCAACAACGATATGTATATTTAAATAATAATAATAATAATAATAATTGATAATAATAATAATAATAATAAAAATATATAATAATAATAATAATAATAATAATAATAATAATAATAATAATAATAATAATAATAATAATAATAATAATAATAATAATAATAATAATAATAATAAAATAATATAATAATAATAATAATAATAATAATCAATAATAATAATAATAATAATATAATGATAATAATAATATAATAAATGATGAATAATAATAATAAAATAATAATATAATAATAATAATATAAAAAAAAAAAAAATATAATAATAATAATAATAATAATTGAATAATAATAGAAGTAATTAATAATAATGATCTAAATAAATTAAATGTGATAAAATATCTATTATAAATATTAATTAAATTATTAATAATGATTAGATTTAAAATATATATTTAATATATAATATATATAATAATAATATTTAATAGTTATATAATTATATAATATATAATAATATAATAATAATATTATAATATAGAATGATGATAAAAAAAGTCTTAATATAATTTTTTGCTAATTTTTTTGTAAATACTAATTCAATCTACTAAAATAATTAATAATTAATATAATATAAATTATATATATGATAAATAAATTATTATAAATTAATAATATATAATTATAATAATAATATATAATAATTATATATATATAATATATTTATGCAATATTATTATATATTAATAATTATTATTTTATTATTATTATTATTTATATTATTATTTATAATATATATTTAATTATTTAATATATTATATTTTTAGAAAAATACAATATACATTACGTATGTCTTCAATAATACGGGGTATTTCAGAAATCCGGGGCAATTTTAGATAATTTTTGGTATTTTTTCTGATATTTATTACTACAAACCATATAACATAACAATCTATTATGATATTAATTTTACTTTACGAAAACAAATATACCTATAGAAATTATATTACTAATTATTATGAAACGTTTTAGCAAGTAGATCTAAGCTATATCGTCGCGCATCACGGTGTATGGTCTATAATAGTTCTTTAGAAATAACAAATTATTATTAATAGATTTAACGTAAAGTATATATTAATATTATTTTTATATAATATTATTTCTAAAAATAATATAATATTTTTTTTTTGTTTTATCGTGTTCTATTATATTTCAATTTAGTTCAAGTGTCTGAGTATCTGAGAAGATACAAATCGATAAAAGTCAGGATCGGTAGCAGTGTGATATGTGAATGCGCAATTTATTTTATTGTTTGTATACAAGTGAATTGTCTAAAGACAAAGTGAGTTTAAAATGCTTTAGAGTAGATAGGATTTTTTTAGGAATTTAGAAAAACATATATTTGGCAAATATATTAATTCAATAATAACTAGAATAGTAATGCAGAATATTGTATTTCTGTTATCTAAAAAGTATATTTATTAATACATAATAATATAAATGAACACGGATGGACATATATATTATATATTCAGAATATATTACATATCACAATTCACCCACTCCAATCCACACACTTAATAAATCCTTAGATGAATGGGAGTTGTATAATACCATAATATTGAATCACTTTAAGTAATAACCAATACGGGATACTTATAATAACATCATAGAGGCCATCAGAAAACCCATATAAAATACCGAATAACTAAATAATAATAAATAATAAGTATAGCTCAATAAAATAATTGCTATATAGAGTGTGACTGATAGGATTTAGATCAATAAAACATATCAGTAAATCTTGGCAATGCAGCTAATTAGATATATTCTTTGAATTATATATCTAGAGATGATGGATTGGATAGAATGATGAATGCGGGATGAATTCTGATATGATCGCGAATTGAATAGATTGATCGGATTATCGCAATTGAAATTTTTCACTATATCCGCATTGATAACGTGATAAATCCATCATATTACTCGCAATTTTCAATCATAATATCGATAATTCGTCATACTATACATACTCGACATATAAACTTATATTTATTGAGGATTATGAATGCGGATAGTATATTAGTATCATATTCAATGATAAATAATTATATTAAGTGATATAAACATATGTGATGTAGGATACTACCTTATATAAATATAATAATAATTAAATAATATAATATATATGATAATAAATAATAATTATATATTAAATAATAATAAATTAAATAATAATAATAATAATAAATTAATAATTAATATGTATATATTATAATTAAATATAATAATAATAATAATTATATATATCTAGTTAACAATTTAACAATATCAAATATATTAATAATATATAATAATAATAATAATAATATAATTATATAGTAATAATATAAATAATTAAATAATATTAATAATTAATATAAATTAAATTATAATAATTATAATAATTATATATAATAAATTTAAATTAATATTAATAATTATATTATAATTAATTAAATATAATATATAAATAATAATATAATTTATATAATAAATATAATTAATAATAATAATATAATATAATAATAATAATATAATAATAATTAATTTATATTTTATTTATACTATTAATTTTATGTTTTTTTAAAAATAATTTGATATTTTCGAAGAATGATAATAACTGTATATGTATTTTATTCAAGTGTAGATATCTGAAAGAATCTATGCGTGATATAGAGAGACTCACTGCACTAAAATCACTAAAGGACTATATTCAAAGCTGGGCAAAAGAATGCACGGATATAGAGCGAGAAAAGCAAATGAATAGAAGTTTTGATTTTTGGCTCATCATGATGTCATTCTTTATATGTACAAACACTTGTCATTTCTTGATTCTCAGATGATATCTCGACTCTGTACTGTATAATATTATGTTATACATTTGTTGGATTGTTCGCACTCTATGAGATTTGTGGTCAAAAGTGAGACAAATGGCACGATATGTCAGTGAGGTAATCTATCTATCTTTCTTTTTCGAGTACAGACATGCTAAAAGATAGTATAAGACATCAGACACGCAATTTACATCTAGTTAGTGCGCTCGCTCGAACGAGCGCCTCTCCTTTTTAAGGTTCTTATTTTTTTTGGTGCTGTGCTCAAGCACAATCTCATAACATCGCGCGAAATGAGATATGGCATGCTTACAAATCCAATAAGGTAGTCAAAAAGTGCAGAATAGCATACTATCTTTCATATTTTTTTGTACAGATTATTGGAATTAGAAAATATATAGTTTTGCATTTGAATATATCTAGTATAAAGAAATTGATCTAAGACCTGGCTTTGTTTTGTGGTAGTGTGGCGTTAATATCAAATGTAGGAAGGTATATGGTGTGCACGTATTTCATGCACGAGTAGGATTTTCTGATAGAATGAGCATCATTTTTAATGTCTTGACTCTTTATTTGAGAACTATAGATTATGATTGGTCATATTTTGTGAGTATCATCCAGTGGAGATTTACAAGTTAGATAGTCTTCTCTCTATTTCGTATTTGCACATTTTGTGGTATAAGAGGGCTTCTTTTGTTATGACGCGTTGTCACTGTATAAGCTACATTAGATGGCGATAGCGACGGGAGAACAGGGAAGAGGACGAAATTGTTTTTTCGTGTCTTTGTTCTTAGATTTGTTCCTTACCTAATCCTCATAAAGAAAAGCACCATACGGAAATTAGTAATCTGTGAGCTATTTTTATTTGTCTTCTATTCCATATCATAATGATTTTAACTTCTCTCTATATTCTGAGTAGAGATAGTAACTTAGAAAGAAACTGATATATAATATAGTGCTTTGGCCTGTAGATTCATTTGAATAATAGGTGATTGGCATGGGGTTATTTCTGATAAATCTATGAACGTATAGTGAAGGACTTGGTAGTATGGCCCGATGTGACATTCTCCCTACGATAGTTTATTGAGGGATAGTGTGCTCGTACTTAGCCCTAGCCCTGTTATAGGATTAGCCCTAGTTTACACTATAATTTCATCTATGCGTCAATTATCTATATGATACTTATTTACTCTATCAGATTGTTTGATGTAAGAGGCTCAATTAATGTTCATAATACCTATTCCGAAAAGTATGTAGTATATCTGGATCCTTACTATTACTATATAACATTAATCTAGCCTTATAGTATAATATAATAAGCTCTAATACTTGTTATTTACTATCTAAGATCTTTGAACTTCTCAAATCACTTTCTTAGACTTGGCTCTCAGTGTACACTTATCTTTTAAAGTGTTGTTAACCGATGTATATAGCTCCGAGATCGGAACAGAGCTGTATCGATTTTGTGTCTTTTTTGGCCCTGACCTCTATTTCAAGGAATAGTTGCGTAAGGTTGCAATGAAGTTTTTTTTTTTTTTTTTTTTTTTTAACGAAAGATATCCCAGATTTAAATCCCGTCAAAGGATAAGGAGGAAGTCTTGGGTCTCTCGGGTGTCCTTCAGCTGGGGTGATCGGGAGACGAGGGGGGGGAGTGCTTGTGTTCCGCCTCTGTGGTCCCTGGGCGTCTGGCTCGAGCCTCGCTATAATATTAAAGTAGAGTGATAGTTAAGGATTTGAAAGATTATAGTAAAAAATTATACAATTTAAAGATAAGTAACAGTGTAGTGATAGATTTAATATAAGACAAGTTCTTGTGGGAAACTCTCGGGATGCTTGGTTATTGTGTGTCTTTTAGGCTAACACGGGTGTTACAGTTGCATGGGGGAAGTCACGAGAAGGTCTTGGCGATTTTTCGAGTATTGGGCTAGGCTATAAATGTGATACTTCTTTTATAGGATAAGTGCTATATATTTTATTATGAGATTAGTATGGTAATTGAGGGACGGATGCAATTATAGATGTGTAAGTGAGGTATTATAGTGGTATTTATTGTATCTAATTATATATAGGTAGCTTTAAGTGAGTTTATATTATGGTGGTAATATATATCTAGCTGTAGGGTGTCGTAGATTTATGTAGTGTTGATTGATTAGGTTGGTGTATTGATTATCTTATAAGTAATATAGCGATATATATCTGTATATATTATGATAGCATGTTTTCTATAGATTATGATTATGCATAATAGGTATGTGTGGAGTGCTTTTACGCTAATATCATACTGCAAAATTGTCAAGAGGGTGTATTGCCGCTGGAATTAGTTTCTATGGAGGATATTTTTCTTTTGGAATGGAGTGGTTTTTGTAAACACGCTTTTGTTTGTAGAGAGTACATGTGGGAAAAAAGTTTCTCTGTGGTCGTGACAGTGATATGTTCAAATATTTCATTACAAACGTTTAATGTATACTTTCTTAGTCTCAAGCACTGCTGAAAAATGACAACTGAGTAGGATGACGAAATCCAATTTTCCTCCTCATTGAACTGCGTACTTCTTTCAGAAAAACACCAAGGTCGTTTCTGATTGAGTACATTCACGCATTTCCGATTTCGCAAGTTCTTCCGTAGTTTCCACTGGAAGTATTGGTAAACAAGGACCTTAGATGGGTCCATAGAAATAATCCAGGGGTTTAGGTCGCGTTGTTTGTGGGGCTGAGGAAAATGCCAATGAGGTACTTAGAGATCGTTATTTTAACTCAGTTCTTCGGTTGACACGTTTTGAGCTAGGAAGGTTGTGGGTGGTCGGCTCGTAATTATCGGATCTGTAGGTGGTTTTATAGGCTCCAGGAAAGACTTAGCGTGGGAGAGTGGTATCTCAACTTTCTGCAGACGACTACGCGTAGACCTTTCGGTGTCCATTTCTGTAGAAAGTGTACGATTGTGTGCAACAAGGTGAATGCAAGATGTGGGTTGTCTGCTCCAGGTTGATTGAGGCATTGCCCGAGCGCGCATTTTTTGTGTGTGGTTGGTCGTTCGGTGTAGTATGTGTCTATGACGCTAACGAAATGGCGATGCTGTGATTGGTGGATACGGTGGAGCTCGAACCGCATGAGGGCATGTTGCTCGGAGTCCTCCGGATATAATGCTCCTGAGCATTTCCGTGGAACTGAGGATGACTAGCGAAATGGTAATTGTGGAGTATCTTCAAATGCTAGAAGGAGTCCTGGGTAGGTTATGTTGAAGAGTTTGGTCAGTGCAATGCATGGTGAGAAGATTGGAATTCGTGTGCATCTCTAGGCTGCAGGTGGTTCAGTGTTTTCAAGTCTCAAGTTTTTGTAGAAGATTTCCAGAACAGGTTGTTTACAGGTGTATATGTGTGTGTAATTAAAGTTATTATGTTATTTGTCTGTTGAAGTTTGTTCACTTGTATATCTCGAACAAAGCGTGTGTTTCAAAATGATGTCATCAGGATAGTCAAAAATATCCTTTAGATTGACGATTGTTCTTACTTAGGCGGAATAATTGATAATCATTCTTTGATGTGTGTTCCGTGTTTTTTTCTATAAACATTCACTTTGTATATTTTATGATTAAGTATATGGGTTGTTAGTAATATATATTATGAGTATTATTAATATAGTACGATATTTGGGTTGTGGATAGTTTGTGAGTATTTAATAATGATGTAGTTATGTATGTTACTTATATTATGTTATATTAGTATTGTTTATTGTAGTATGATGGGTGTGTTTAATAATAGGAGGAAGGTATGTACGATGTATATATATTTGTAGTGTATATGGTATTGTATAGTATAGTTTTAGGTAATATATATTATATATATAAGTAGTAGGTTTATAGATATATATATATTAGGTATAGTATATATATATATTAGTATATATGATATATATTACTATATATATATATATATATATAGTATATATTATATATATATGTTATATATATATATGTATATATATATATAGTATATATATATATATGTATATTTATATTATTATATATATAATTCGTTATTCGAGTTCATCTTCCTCTTTGCTCCAAGACTGGGGGTAAGTGCGTAACATGCAGGAAACAGAAAAGTAGTAGAAAATATGACGCAAGTCGAAAAGAGCCATCTTAGCCGGTCCCCTTGTTGTATCCTTTGTGAGAATTGCTGCAGCAGTCAGATTAATTCCACAACCTAAAGTTCACAGGCTGTGCGACCTCCACATGGCATCTATCATGTGAGTGTTCATTTCACCTGATGCCCCTAGTGTGGGCCCAAACCATGGTTGCCCGTCACAACCGCCATTACTTCTATTGTGCACTTTTTTTCTCGCCTTTGCCAAACTCAATCTCTCCCCCAGGCATTCCATTACTGACTCAATCCACTTTTTTTCTTTGTTTTCTTCCAGCCGGGTGTATTCCAGCACACTACCAGTAGTGGAGGTCATTTGGAGGCAAACGGTGTCGTTGCTGCATTGAACCGATTTGTTACGCCGTGTACTTTATTCATTTTTTTGGACCTTCTTGGTGTACTTTTTGTCTATTTGAGCTTGTCTCTGGCGAGGGTTGCGTTGCGGCCAAACGGATGTGCGAATGGCATCGTTGTACGTAGGTTCGCCCTGTCCTTGTTTGTGTTTGGCTCTGCGCATCTTGTTTTGTATGGGGGTAGCCCTCCTTTTGTGATGTTTGTGGATTTGACGCGTGTCTTGATTATTTTGACCTTGATTACGGTATCAAGGGCTCGGAATGTATTGACTCTTATTTCATACATGATGTTCGTGAGGGATTAGAGGTATTAATCGAAGCCATGCAGGTACTGAAGCGTACCTGTGTAGGGACTAGGGTCTAACAATGAGGTCTTAGGTACTAACCTGTCTGGGGATCTAACTTCAATTCAATTTTATTTTCGTCTCTATCCACACTCACACCTGGTACACCGCGCACACACAGCACATCACACACACTTTCCCACACAGTCTACACATTCACACGACAATGCCAACGTACACAACAACACACGGTTTACGGTATACACACACGACCTAGCTAACTAGTCCTACACCCAGCCCTCCACCTAGCCGTACACCCAGTCTAGGCGAGGTAAGTCTAGCAATTGACCGTAGCTACACCTATGTGAGCCATAACCTAGTGCCGTAGCGCTAGCTTCACGGTGGCTAGTCTATTAGCACACTACAACCTGAGCTCCCACTATGCTTACAGACTCAGACCGTACACCCTACACCTAGCAGCTCTACGTTTCACGGTGCCATATCTAGACTACGCTGTGAACTTGCTACACCTATACCTAGTCTAGTCTTACCCAGTTCGCTACACTTAGCTTAGGACACTGACAGCTCTAGCGCTTTCACTAATGTATACAGGGGATGTATGGTCTGTTGTTGTGTTGTGGTGTGTGTAGTTTAAGGGGGGGGGTTGTCTTGGTGAGGTGTCTGGTGCCTAGAATGGTTATGTTATCTTCTACCTAGCCTTACACTAAGTTGGAATGTTCTTAGCAACTGAACTACAGCACTCTGATATTTTGATCGCGTAGTTTTGAATGTCTTGTCAGCTTTTTGATGGGCTCGATATCTGTTGGATAGCCTCGCGAACTTTGATGCGCTTGTTCTCGAACTTTATGCGCCCCAGCTTTTGATGCTCAGACCTTTGTGTGAGATGGCTCAACTGTTTTATGGCGTCAACTTTGGGAATGGGTGTCATGCGTTTGATGGTACCTACGTAGTCAGTTGTATCGGTTCAGCTTTGAGGGTGAGTCAGATTTGGAAATGTGTGGGTTAACTGTTGAATGGTTCAGCAAATCAATACCGTAAGGAGTATGTGGGATTTGTTACTTAATGTTAAGTTGAATTTACTATGAGTATTACTATGAGTGCCCAGGTGAGTGCCAAGTGAGAGCCAATGAGTGCCAATGAGTAAGTGAGTTGCCAATGAGTGCAATTGAGTGCCAAGTGAGTGCCTAATAGTAGCACTGAGGTGCACTAATAGTGCCCAACTGAGTTTTGCCACTGTTTTTCAAAGCCTTTCTTCTCTAGGCCTCAGGCCCTTGAAGCGCTAGATTAGCCACTATATGGTGTTCCTACCCTAGGTTTGATGAGGTATGAGAATGCGATTTGGTGTGTATTATATGCTGTTGCTTGGAGGGATGCTTCTACTATTAGTTAGTCTTTTTTCTATCTCATGCGTTTTAGACTCTGTAGTATACTATGTTATATAGTATATATATTTATATATAGTGGAGGTATATTTTTATTGTTTTATTATATATATTATATGATGTACAAAATTATATACTGTTTTTGATGTATATATATTATTCGTTAGTATATGATATATATTATATATATATTGAGTAATAACTTATAGTAAGTTATTATGTTTAGTAAGTTTTATATAATATTATGAAGCGAGCTAAATGAGCGTTCAACTGTGCTAGTTGAGCATGGAAGAGTATTAGTAGTATAAGTAAGTAATGTAACTTACATGGGAGACACACACACAACACTCCTGAGATAATAACTATAACACTCCAATCACAGATAACACTCACATTACGGCTTACAAACTACACACACAACATACCTATGACACTTATACACACAACTACTATGTGTCCAATGCTATTAGGATCAATTAGATAGCAGGTCGACTGTCACATTACGTCTTGCAGCAGTAGCACCCCTTAAATCATGCAAGCTATAGAACTACTTTGACACTGTTACCTGATAGAGCTGGGTTACCTCCCCATATGAGCGACTTATGACGTCACTTACACTGGGAACACCGATTAACGGACTGCTTGTATACTCGCCATTATACACTTACACTTCATCATCATAGACAGCTTATACAACTTACACTCAATAATTGTGGTGTGGGTCACTCTGCGATCTACACTTACCACAGGACCATTTACAATCTTTCCTCATGAGCACTTATTAGGAGAGCATACCAACTCATACTACACATATACACTTATAAGACTTACACTGCGCTATAAGACCTTAAATTGCCTATATAACATTACACTGGTCACACACAGTGATACACTTCACTTACACTCGATTTTTGATTCCTAACTTTGATTTGGCTCAAGCTTGTTTGATACCGTAGCTGTTTTAATGGTTCATTGGCTGTGGCGTTTGTGTGGGCTTTGGAATTGACTAATTTTTGATACGTCATTGTCGATAGAACCTATATTATGATTCATCTTTGATGAAGTCAGCTTGCCGGTTTTCATCTTTGATGGTCATATCTTTGATGACTCAGATTTATTGGTTGTTCATCTTTGATGGTTCCAAACCCGAGCCTAGAACAAAGCTAATATTGTTTGTTATCCTAGGCAATAAGCTGAAACGTGAGGAAGCAGGTTAGCAATGAAATCTCCGACTGGGTGTCCCGGTGAGGCCCACCGACGCTCGCACCCGAGTGCGGACCCGCCGCGTTCCCGCCCGCCGCGTGCGCCGCAGGCGCAGTATTTCCGCGTACCCGCCGCCGCGTGCGCCCGCAGGCGCAATATTTCCGCGTAACTGCGCCGCGTGCGCCCGGAGGCTAATCATTCCAGCGGAAAAAGCTAGAATAAGTTAAACTACAAATTTTGTTTTCATATAAACATTTTTATTTTATATTTTCGCGATCCTAAAATTGTAACTCATTACAGACCTATTTTAACTCATATATAAAAGTAACATTGTTTTTTTTTTTTTTCTTTATATATCTTTTTTTAGGGGGTATTTTTTTTTTATTATAAAGTTTTTATAAAATTTTGAATGATAAGGCAAGATGAAGTTAAGCTAGATGGGGTTGAATAAGATAATATTTATTTGGGTTTAGCTTACAGAGTTAGGATAGGGTACGGGTAAGATTTTATTAAAATTCGATTATACTGGACTTTACAAGGAATATCTTAAATATCGTGTTAGTAATCAGTAAATCAATAGATGGTTGTTTATTAGCCCAAGGGAATTAGGTATGCTTTTGTTTATCTGCTTTACTGCTTACTATTGATGTTTTTATCTGCTTTAACTATATAGTTTTACTTAATCATTTTACATAGCTTTAAAGCAGTAGGTTCGGGTTATAACAGTAGTGTATTGTTTATATTGTACATGAACATGCAAAGCTAATTATGTGATGCTTTGTTTGTAGCTGCTTTTTATGGCTTTGCGATACATCAGTAGTGTCTTTGTGTGTTTAGGTATACTGCTTGTTAACTCATATTGCTTTACTGCTTTAGTTCATATGTTTTATTATTTTTATTGTTTTTTTAGTTTTTTTTAATACTTTTTATTTTATTACTATTATTTATTTTTTAATTATTATAAATTTTGATACTTTTTGTATATTATTCTTATAATTAAAGATTATTATCTCTTCACGTGAAAGATTATTTTTATTTTTATTTTATTATTATCATTTCTTATTATTAAAATTATTTTTTTTATTATATTTGTTATTATTAATTTAAACACGACACCACACACACGAACAACACACACACAACACTTATGGTGGCGAATTCACCAACCGACCCTGTTTAAACATTATCAATATAAGTTTTTGTATGAACATAACTTATAATTTATTTAAACATTTTATGTTTAATTAAACACGTACATTTATATACTCATTCAATTATAACTAAAATTTTTCAAGTTTCTTAAACTTCTATAATAAATCAATCTTTATCTTTGAACAAAGAATTTTTATTAACTGTTAATACTTTTTGTTTATAAATTTTATGAATTTTAGTAAAACATATGATTTTACGTACTTAAAGAATAATCAGTAATCATAAGGCAGCCTAGCAACTCTACAACAGCTATGCCACGTTTTGTTCTATTGATTACTGCTTTACATCACTTTTGCCATGTAATAAGTATGAAAATAACAAAATAAGTTCTTCGCTGCTAGCATATCACTGTTTTTATTAAAATCATTCTAGTTTTTATTTAAAAATAATTATTCACTTACAATTTATTATTCGTTCAATGTTAATAAAATATTTAAAGTTTTTTAAATAATTCGATTTTCTTTAATTATTATCTATGTACATTGACAATCCACACGAGAAAAACAACACCCGCACTCTTACGATACGAACTGACCTATCTCTGTAAATGTGTTGAAATACTACTTTAGGAGGTACATTTAGGAAAGCCTTTTTGTACTCTGTGCGATTTAGGCTAATACAGTAAAATATATTTCAAACTTGACTCTTTCTGTAAAATGTGGTGCAATAACTACGTTTAGGCTACAATTTTTTGGCTAAATTTTAGATAAACTTGTTTTGGTGTTCAGGGTGTGGATGTAGACCTATTTGGTTATTGGTGTGGTTGGTAGGTAAAAGGTAATTCAGTATAGACAAGATCGAGAATCAATGTTATTATTGTTTAATAAATATATTTAAACTGAACATGCTGGAATCGTAGATCTTTAAGCATTAAGGAAGTGAAATGTTTATCCTTTCTTCTTGTGAGTGGCAGAGTAATCCTTATTCTATAGACTGCGCATGTGATTGGGTCGAGAATTATTTTATTCGTTTTTTTGTTTTGGTAATGTAAAACATGTTTTTCATACCTTAAAGCAGTATCTGTGATTGGATGAAAATTATTTTAGTTCTTTTAAGCTTATATTTGAGCAGGTATGTTTTAGACCCAGACCTCATTTTTAAATATCTCGTTTGGGCTGTTTAAGCGTGTTGCACAAGTTTCTCTGTTTGTTAATAAAGTGTTCTATTTTCCACTAGTGGTATATATCATGAGTCATCTTAGCAGGTATACTCATAAACATTGTTCCAGTGGGTAAATCAGATACCCAGGAGTAGGGTTTCATTCTTATATAAAAGAAACCGATGGATTTTGAATTTTTCAGTGTGGCTATACCTTCACCATGTTATAATTACAGCGGTATTTTCATGAGGCCAGTGAATTACTTGTATGTTAATCACAACTGAAGAGTAGGCTTACAGATACTTTTAAACAAGCTCAAGCTTTAAACTGGACCGAAACAGTTATTAGCTTGTGCGAAGAAACCAGCGATAAGCAAACTATAGGGCATTTTAATAACATCAAAATAATCAGTTTGGAAGATAGATTATGGGAGAGAAAAATGAAACAGCCGTATTTGAACTCATCATATGGATTCTACATTTCAGCTGACAGCAGCTGAAATATGTTTAGAGGTCGTAGGCGATGTCACGACACTCGGTCTTGTATAATGCAGATGGAAAGAAGACATATGTGTTATCTAATTACGTAAACCTTAATTCATTAATTTATACCAAGATATCTACGCCTTTAGAAAACCTGATCGATGAATCCCACGCTCATCATGCGGATCGCTTCCTAAGTTCTATAGACGTCCAGAAATTCATTTATTAGAAAACAATGGGAAGAAAG
>JABUQX010024737.1:2500-5000 GCA_015478945.1 Trachelipus rathkii | reverse complement strand
TTACTGATTTACTGCTTAAGGTATGTAATGTTATAAAAAACATTAGTTAAAGCAGTAAACATATGAAGTTAAAGCGTAAAGCAGTAAAACAAAAGCATACTAATCCCTTGGTGCTATGTAACAACTCTATTGATTTACTGATTTACTTTTTTAAGGTCTGTAAATAATATGTTTTAATAAAATTTTAGTAAAAATTGTAGTAAAATGAATGATTATATATCAGCCACTCTGGCTTTTTTCTTCTTCATACAATTTTTAAAATTTATAAATTAAAAAGTATTAAGTAAAAATATAAGAAAAAATAATGTTAATATAAATTATAAGTTAAATAATAGGTCTGTAAATGGAGTTAAATTTTAGGATCGCGGAATGTTTTTTAATAAATTGTTTAAGTATTGAAAATAAAATGAATGATCCATAGTAATATATATTTTTCATTGCCGCGGAAATATTGCGCTGCGGGCGCACTCGGCGGGCGGTGGTACGCGGAAATATGCGCCTGCGGGCGACGCGGCGGGCGGGTACAGGGCTGGAACCGCCGGCGCACGCGGCGGGGAAACGCGGCGGGCGCACCTGCGGGTCGATGTCGTGGGCTTCACGCGGAGGGATCCTGCTGCGTCCTGGTGTTCAGCTTATTGCCTAGGGGAAGACATCAATATTAGTTTTTTTTCTAGGCTCAGGGTTGGGAACCATCAAAGAATGACAATCAATATTGAGTCATAAAGAGAACCATAAAGATGAACGGCAAAGCTGACTTTCATCAAAGATGAATCATCAATATAGGTGCTTATCGAAGAATGGACGTTATCAAAAGATGAGTCCATCAAAGATGAACGCATTAAAGTGAGGTATCAAGTTCGAGCCAATCATAGTTGAGGAATCAAAATATCAGCGTGAGTGTAAGTGTAAGTGGTATCTGTGTGTGAGTGTAAGTGTATATGGGCTAGTGTAAGTGTCTATAAGCGAGTGTAGTGCTTTATAGTGTCATAGTGTGTATTATGTGATGTGTGTGTATGTATAAGTGTCTATGGTAAGTGTAAGTGTCTATGGGTAGTGTAGATGTGTGTATGGTGAGTGTAAGTGTGTAAGTGTATGTGGGTGAGTGTAAGTGTAATAGTGAATGTAAGGGTCTATGGGTGAGTGTAAGTGCGCTAAGTGTCTATGGTGAGTGTAGGTGTATGGGTAGTGTAAGTGTCTATGGGTGAGTGTAGGTGTGTGTGTGGTCTAAGGGTAAGTGTAAGTGTGTATAAGTGTCTATGCTGAACTCAAACGCTTGGATGATAAGTGTCATAGTGTATACTGTGTGTGTGTGTTGTGTGTATGTGTGTTAGCGAAGTGTAAGTGTACCTTGGTGTGTGAGTGTAAGTGTATGTTCTAGGTATGTGTGGTAGTATTGTGTGTTGTGTAAGTAATATATAATAATATTATATAATTATATATATATATTATATATATTATAATATATTATAATATATATATATATATTATATATATATTAATATAATATATTATATATATTTATATATATATAATATATATATATTTATAAGAAACTATAAGTGTTAAACTTAAATATGATAGTAGGAGCATCTAGCAAACTTGTATATAGCAGAATCGCTTCATAATATCTTTAACTGGAGGAGACACCATGATTAGGGCTATTCTAGGCTCAGGGGAGCCTAGAAAAGGCTTGAAAAAAAGTGGCACTCGTTTGGCACTATGTGGCACTCAGTTTGGTACTATGTGGCACTCACTTTGGCACTCATTGCGCTCACTTGGCACTCATTGGCCCTCATGGCACTCACTTGCACTCACCTGGCACTCATAGAATACTCATAGAATACTAATAGAACATCCCTACATACTCTTACGGTGATTGGGAAACATCAAAGTTGAACCATCAATAATAAAGAACAAAACTGAACATCAATATAGAAGGAAGAGGACAACCATAAAGTTGAGCCATGAAAAGTTGAGCATCAAAGTTGAGACCATCAACAAGGTTGAGGCATCAAAGTTGGGCCATTAAAGTTGAGGCATCAAAGTTGGGGCCATCAAAGTTGAGGCATCAAGCTGAGGCATAATGCTGAGGCATCAAAATATCGAGTGTGTAGGTGTAGGTGTAATGCTCAGGTGTAGGTGTAGGTGTAGGGTAGGTGAAGGCTAGGTGTAGGAGGCTAGGTGTAGGTGGGCGTAGGCTAGGTATAGGTGTAGGCTAGTGTAGGTGTAGGCTAGGTGTAGGTGAAGGCTAGGTGTAGGTGTAGGCTAGTTGAAGGCTAAGGTGCAGGCCTAGGTGGAGGCGTGGTAAGGTGAAGGTGGTGTAGGCTGGGTGTAAGGCAGGATGTAGGTGTAGGTGGTTAGCTAGGTGGTAGTGTAACTAGGTGTAGGCTGGGTGTAGGCTAGGTTGGAGGCCTGGGTTGGTAGGCCTAGGTGTTAGGCTAGGTGTGTGGTGTATACGTAAGTCTGGTGTGTGTGTGTGTGTGGTGGTGTGTGTGTGTGT
>JABUQX010024736.1:0-37900 GCA_015478945.1 Trachelipus rathkii | reverse complement strand
TGGTCGAAAAAGTTGAGCGGCGCAAATACCGTAAAATAGCAGAAGAGAGAGAAAAGGAGAGGATAATGAAGTGTTATTCTAAATATCCAAGAGTAGATATTCTTTATCACAAAGACAAATGAATCTTTCGTGAGTGCGGATGAATCTGACGTATAATTTCAAAACTCATTGATGATAACATAACACGGGTAACGTGAAACATATGCATCGAATTCTTACGTTACTGTCGAGAATAGTTAACAGGTAGACGAAGCACAAGACAAAGAAATCTTTGTACCAAGCGATGATCCATTTTATGGGAAGGTTAGTGAAGCCACGCGAACTACTTGCAAAAAATGGGATTAATTAAAATTCAGACATAGATTTTATTCATTCTTAGAGAATTTATTACAGATAAAAGTTCAGTTCTTACAAAATCCTTGTTTGAGACGAAAACTTTTGAAAGTGGAGAATTGTTGAAACGTGCTAATTTAGTGTACCTCTACAGTCAAGATTTCCGTCTTTTGTGGTTCCGTGTAACACTTTTTGAGGTGCATGTATCTCAGTTTGTAAACAGAAGGATTTAAACGATTGGAAGCATCGCAAACAAGATTGAACTGAACATGAAATTTCCGTTCGCCAACTCGTGATTGTATTGTTTGATGCTGAAGGAGACTAAGTAATCGTCATTATGTAGATGTTGTACAAGAGACTGCTCTTCTCAGATTAGAAAGAAGCTAAATATGTGAGAAACTGCAGCTACAAAGATTAATTGCTGTTATTAAGAACTTCCTCTGTGAGGAGTTTTACCACTTCGAGGCGATGTATTGAAATAAAATGGCATCTTCTGGTCGCAACTGGAAATATTTCATGACTGTGTCCGTTGGACACTTTATTGCAAATTTGAAACCCTTTTTTTACCATATATCTCAAGTAAAGATGAAGTCAATAATACTGTCTTATTTCATCACATAGCACTACAAGAACTTATCCAAATTCATGGCCTAGAAAGGTAATTAATCAGTGAAATAAAAGAAATTCAGGAAGTAAGTATTTTTCTATTGTACTTTGTTGATACACTCCAGACATTTACTCATCAAAGATATCGCTAGAGCTTTATCATTCAGATTATGTTTTAGCAAAGAAGGTACGCGTAAAGAACGCTTTCTAGGATTTATTTAAAAATCCTGGTTTATACAGGGTAAAGGAACTAGCTGGTAACGGATGATGGAGTCTTTTTCAAAGCAAATGTATTAGAACATAAAGCAGCTTGTCGGGAGTCAAAGTTATGATAACTTCCTGTAATATTGTAGGAATATTCTGGCCTGCAAAACAAGAATTAAACGAGGTCAAACCATCTAGCATTAGTTTCATCATCATGTTCAAGCTCATTTCCTGTAATTTATGGGATCTAGCTCTGCCACATGTTGTAAAACAGGCGGTTTTTTTTTTGCTTTGCTTTAAATGCATTACTAATATTTCTCGGGCTCTACGCAGCGTTGGGGTATCTTAGAATCTTTCTTCCAAGATATAACTTCAAAACACTAATGTGGGACAAGGTGATCAAAGCTTGCGAGCAGGATGTCGTAAAAGTCTCAAACAAAGGTTTGGTAAGCTATTGTTAAGGCTTTTGTGGAGAGGTAAAATGAGAGACCAGTCATTCAGCAAGAGGCAAGGGAAATTTGAAAAAATTGAAGTTCCTGTTCTATGAAATCACTGTTTTATGTCTGTAATATGGGAAACCAATACTTGAAAGAATTTGATTTCTGTTAATAAAAATTGCAACTCCGAAAGATATGGATGTTCCCTTTATTTTAATTTGCACAACTCCCCTGTGTACAGCTAACATAGTTTAATGAATTAGCAGTTATTTAGAAACCTACGAACAATTGTGCCAAAAAAAATTGAAAATCTTTTACACAAAAGAGCATCAAGAATGTATCTAAACTAAGATCCGAGAAGGAAGAAATTATAAATATGCATTCTTCAAGCAACAGGTTCAATACTATATTAGATAAACTGGCAACAGAACTTAAAAGGCGAAGTTTGCAATACAGCGATATTTCAGAAAAAAGTTTTTTATTCTTCTTGCAAATTTCTCACGCGAAACCGACCCAGACGACATTCATATCAGCTAAATTGTTACAAAAAATCTATCGATCCGACTTATAAGATTTTGGAGCAGAATGCATTCCCTTAAAATGTTTGCTTTTAGAAGAAGGTAATGGCAGTAAAACCTTTTCCCAATTAAACAAATATTTATTACCAAACATTACATATAAACTCCAAATCGCGAATATGCATTAAAAATTATTTTTGATGTTTATATTGCGAAAACTGCTCAGCTGAAAGATCATTCTCCACACTAAGAAGGGTTAAAAATTTTTTACGTTAGTCCCGGTCCCAACAGCGTTTAGTTCTTCTTGCTGTAGTTGCTATTGAATATGTAAAAGGGGAATGAGAGATTTACGAAGATATTAATTCGAACAAATTTTGCCTAAGCGGAAAAGGCAAGACGGAAAACCTGTAATGAAACATAATTGACTGTAGGAGTCAATAATGTAAGTATTGATATATATATATAATATATATATATTATATATATATTATATTATATATATAATATATATATATTTATATATATATATATTATATAGATATAACTATATATATATATATATATATACTAATATATATATAGTAAGGGGCGCAAAATTTTTTTTGGGGCCATGGGCCTAGAATCAGTCAAACAAAGGCCTGTAATATTATATATATTATATATATATATACCTATATATAATATTAATTATAATATTATAATTATATATATAATTATATAATATATATATTATATATATATATATATTATATATATATATATATATAAGATTCAGGAAACGCATCTCACATATGTCAATGGAAGACTGACGAATTTAGGCATGTGAAGAGGGTTTAGGGTGGGCTGGAGACATTTCATTACACAAAGTGTCATTTGTTGCGTCGTTCATTTCCTAAGAATTTTTAACTATACTTTCTCCGAGGCCAACGCTAGAATATTTATAGGCCTCATCTTCTTCTCTCTCTCTCTCTCTCCTCTCTCTCTCCTCTCTCTCTCTCACTCTCTCTCTCTCTCCACTTTCTCTCTCTCTCCTCTCTCTCTCTCTCTCTCTCTCTC
The DNA here is from genome assembly GCA_015478945.1 of Trachelipus rathkii. Taxonomy (NCBI): domain Eukaryota; kingdom Metazoa; phylum Arthropoda; class Malacostraca; order Isopoda; family Trachelipodidae; genus Trachelipus; species Trachelipus rathkii. Next base: position 34,746 of record JABUQX010024736.1, on the reverse strand, counting down.
TCTCTCTCTCTCTCTCTCTCTCTCTCTGCTCTCTCTCTTCACATACTTCTGTACTGCACCTTTAGCGCCACACTATACACCGAAATCTATTTTTTATTAAACTGAATTCTGACCTCTATTTAATGTAATCTAGGAGACTTCATGAGGAAGGTATGCATTGAACTTTGAAAAAAAAAACTTTGTTCATTGAAACCAAAGTCGTTAATTTGCTGTCAAACATAATTGAATTTCCTTGTACTGATTAATTATCGAGTCTCCGCCGAAAAGGATTCGTCGGTGTAAGCAGGGAAAATCGATTCTCAAAAGATATGAATGAAGCGTCAGTTTTTCGAAGGAGAGTTGTGAAAGACATTTGAATTGTCAGGAGAGGCAAGTAGAAAATAAGGCATAAACAGATTTATTTTCTTTGCCAGGAAGGGCTGAAAGAATGAACCAGAAAGATATGCATTATTTGACAAAGAAGCGAGTGTTTACTGCTTCGGGAAACAGATTTTATCCAATTCCGAGATTAAATATAAGCAGCATGATTATTTGTACGTCTTTAAATGCGATAGTAATCCTTGAAAAGAGCATGTTTGTGATGGATATCTCGAAAATAGTCGATATTAAATAAAGATTTTTATTAGTCTGAAGGGAAAAGAGATGGAATGTATTAGTCCTTGGTAAGGAAAGTCACCTCTACTACGCACCCAACTCAACAAACACCATAAGACTCCCTCGGTCGATGAACTACGACAGCAAATCTAACCAGCGAAGCTCTTTGGAGAAAAGCTCATGGGGCTACTTGTCTATTCACACAGTCTCATCATTTTTTAATCCAATTCTCTGACCCTAGGCTTAAACTCTATGCTCATTCTTACATGCAGTCTGTTGATAAAATCTTTAAACACTCTTGCTTTTACACTCCCCACTCGATTTGATTTGTAAACTTCAAAATCTGTGAATCAGGTCATGTCGGCCATTAATCGAAATATGGAACTGGCTTTCCCATTCTTGCATTCTTTTTCCACGGAGAGTTGATAAGAAAAAAGAGTTTCCCAGAATTATTACTTATATTATTATATATATATTATATATATAAATCATATATATATATATATATATATATTCTATATATATATATTTATAATAGTATTATATTTTAATTATATTATGATGTATGTATGTATTGTATGTATGTATGTATGATATGTATGTATGTATGTTATGTATGTATTGCATGTGCTGTATGTATGGATTGTATGTATGTTGTATGATATGTAGGGTATGTATGTATTGTATGTATGTATGTATGTATGTATATATGTACTATAGTATGTATGTATGTATGTTATGATGTACTGTACTTGTAGAGTGTATTGTACTGTATGTTGTAATGTATGTATAGTATGTATTGTATGTATGTATGTAATTATGTATGTATTTGAGTTATTCTTGTAATATGCGCTGTTCGTAGGAACACTGTTTTTTAAATTTTCAGCAAATTTTTGGTAAATTGAAAGAGTTTTATGAAAGAATTTTTGCTGACAGAGAAAAAAAGAAGTGATAATTTGACAAATTTGGATTTTACATAGTCTGAAATTCATTTTAAAGAATTCTATATTTTTTTTGTGTTTTCTCGTACTATTAATAATATAAAATAGAGATTTAGAAATAAATATTAGTCCCAAAATTGATTATAATGAAGAAAACAGTGGTATTGATAGATGGAAAGGGAGGGGGGGGGGGGGGGAGGGGCTGTTCGACCAACAAAATACCCCATTTTTGGATGGGCTCCTTTAGACTTCAATGTGCCTAATGGTTCGTCCCTTTCTCGCCATTTTTTACACAAAAGGTATATCCAACGGGCTTTAGCCTCTATAAAGGGTTGTATATAGGTTTGTTCAGTAGACTTTGATTATTCCTTTTTAACACGCCATGCCCAAAATAAAAAAGTGACAACACATGTGGACCGGAGATGTCATTGGGGAGGTTTCAAAGTTGGCCCGTATCCAGTTCTCCAAGATTCACCACTTGGTACTTTGGAGTTGGCAATTTTCAGTGACGGGGTTAGTTCAGATATGGAATTCCTGACTTGTTCTGGTACTGGTTCCACATTTTTCTTTAATTTTTGTAAAATTCTGTCTTTATTCTACTTTCATCTACCTATAAACCTCAAATCCTGTTCTTATAACCGAAACTCAGGTATTTACTCACTCCAGTAGAAAACCCTACAACGATTCCTCTCACACTTTCTATACCCTCAATTTCCATGCAAAAGAAGATGTCATGCGTATGTACGCAATTGCGTTTCCTGTTCTTGTGTTCTGTATTTGGAATTTTCTGAATATTTCACCATATTGCTTAGACACTCTTACCATTCAATGTCAATTTTGGTTTGTACTGTTTATCTCTTAACTCTTTTGTCTATCTTAAATTCATTGTATATATAAACTTCATATTAGTACACATTCTTTAGCCTTTTCCTTTTCCGAAATCATTATTCCTACTGGTGTCAATCTCCTCCCCATCAATTGCTTTCCTCTGATTCTCAAGATAGAGCTCAGGAGCTCTCATTTCGTTTCAATCTAGAGCATAATTGAGCCTGTCCCGAAAAATAAGTCGACTCTCAACCCTCTGGCAATCCTTCTATCAATTTTAATTCTGCTCTTTCCAAAAATTTCTAATCTATTGGCAGGGGCAGGAAGTTTTGGAAACCTCTTAATTCTTCTAATCTTATCTAAGATCGGGAGTATGACTCTTGTAAGGGGGACTCGATTAGTGAACTCGTTTCCCATCTCTGTGACTCTTGTTTTGTCCTCTCACTTCTGCGTTTTGGTGAATCATTTTATGTAGATCTGATTTAGTGTATAAAATCTGTACAGACACATCTTTAATTTTTGCAAAGAAATGAGTTGTTTTTAATGACTCAAAAACTCAGCTCCTCTATCTATCCACTAGACCTAATCTTCCCAGTTCTCTGACCAAAGTCTTGCTTTCAGAAACTTTCTAACTGAAAATCCAGAAATAATTTCTTTTTGATATTCCCACCTCCCCCCCCCCATTTCATTCAATAATCCTAATATATATCGAAAGGATTTCCCAACATCTATATATATATTATATTACTTTTACATTTTATTCATGATAGAACGTAAATTTCTATAAGTTGGATACAAGTTTTTTATAATTAACTCATGTCAATTTAATTTTGACTTTTATTTTTTTTATTATCACTAAAAATATTTTATTCATACAACTATCCTTAAATATTATGTCGAAACCGACATGTTCGTCGAGTTCTCTGTACCAATTATTTTGCAGGCGTTTGTCCAGATGGTCCAGATTGCAAATTCATGCAGTATGTACAATATTTTAATTATTTGGTTAGATTATTTACATCTATTATATTTATTCAATTTTTTTAATGTTAAATTTGATACTCTTCTTAAAACGTTTAAGATTTTTGATTGAGTTTCAAATATGGAGAGAGTTGTCATTTTGCATCCTTTAATATTTTGAATAAGTTTACCAAAAGCGACCTCATCGAAAGTATTGGATCGTTTTATTTTCAGAAATATAATTTTGAATAATTTTAACTTGGCCTGATTGGGTAAGGACGGTAGTAAATGCACAATCTATAGTAGTATCTGCTATCTATAATATATATTAGATATATATAGTATTCAACTTAGAATATGTAATTTTAAAAAAACTAAGTATATAGTAACAAATAAAAGATCGTAATAAGACTGAATGAGACGGTCAGTTCTCTATAAACTATCTAAAAAAAATAAAACTATTAAGCACCTTCCTATGGAAGTAAGGGCGATAGGGATGAAATTTAGGGTTTCGAAATACCTTTTCCATCTGTCTTTTAAGCAATGATAAGTATATATAAGTTTTTAAAGTCTATTAAATTTACAGACAATTAAGAATGAAAGATACCTCAGATTAATATTAGAGTTATGAGCTGAGTATATCAAACGGATTCCCTTAAGTAAAGATTGCTTAATATTTTAACTTACTGTAAATAAAATAAGAACCATTTCGGCATGCATCTCTTCATGTCCTTTGTGTGTGAAAAGTACGTTAATTAGCAGCGACTATAGTAAGAGTATTCATGAATAAAATTTATTTGAATTTTTTATCCTTCTGGGTATCATTTAGTATATTATATTTATATTAGAAATAATTTTTAAGTGATATAATAATAATATATAGGGTATGGATCCCTACAACTATATCCTCATCCAACAATTTTAATATAAGATTACTTAAAATCGTAAAATTATTATGACTAAGTAATATATATAATAATTATATACTGAGCAAAATCAAAATTAAGTATATTAGCCTTATATACATATTATATTAATACTCTATTCGAGAAATAATTCAATAAACAGGATTTTAATTCTATTAGTACTATTAACATATAATTCAAAAATAATAAAATATTAATATTAATAAGAGCCTACTAATATATATATATATTATATAATTAATATTATAGAAAAAATAATAAAAATAATATATATTAAAGAATTTAAAATTAATATTTTATCCATATATGTATTTATTAAATGAATATCCTTCACATTCCTCTACATTTATATTCTATTAATAATATATTATTAATGACTACATCTAATAATGAGACCGTAATACATTAAAAAGAAGATAAAGGTCACCTTATATATATTTTATGTACCTATTCATTCCCAGTCACCAAATTATCGCTTGATCCAAAATATATGTACGTCCAATTTAATTTATCATAGTTTCTATTAGTGTTTGATATTATCACCAACAAAAATTGCAGTTACTTTTTTTAATCATAATTAAACCATGCTAGGTCATCTATGTCAACAATTAATAACACATCATCTGACAATCCTTATAACTTTTATAATTAATTATATCTCCTATACTCTTAGGAGATTTAATATAGCGGTGTACACTCATATTAACATAAAATATAAATTAATATATAAAATATATATAATTAACACACTATATATATTGTATTCATATTATAAATATATATATATATATATAAAATAATAATATAAATATTACATTATTATCCATATTGGGCTGAACAAAACAAATATGTCATTGATAAATTAATTTAATCTGGCGAATATATACGACAAATCCGTACGATGGATGGGAGGATCGTTAGTTTATAATAAAGATAATTAATAAAGGTAAGAAATTTGTTCTTAAGCAATTAGTGGCAATAGGGGTATATAATATTTGAATATTTTGCAAGGTCCTCTCAGACTTTACATCCATCAATTATTTAATTGAACCTATATATTCTCTGGTTTATTATTCTTCGAATATTAAATCCTAATAGATTGACAACTAGCCTACCATAATATACTATTGTAAAATATGAAGTTAATGACTATACTTTCTACACTGAGAGGTTCGAGTTAGGTTATCCATATTCTTTATGAAATATATATAAACCTATCAAAAACACCAATATAAGTTATTTATAAGTAAGGCATAGAAAATTTTTAATGTTTTGTCTGTGAGCAATATAAGGAGCATGTAAAATTAACAAGCACAAAACAGATAAATTATATACGGGCGCACGGAAGGAGTTAGATATCGACGCGAGGTAAAAAAATATCTTAGAACTTTTTAAGAATAGGGTTAATTGCTAAGTTAGCATGAGGTTGCGGAAGATAAAGATATTGAGGAGATATTACCTGAGGAACGTCTGTTACGTAAAGCTAGTAAGCGGCATAATAAAGTTATGCGCTGAGAGTTTCCTAGGAAATTATATAAATTAGACAGAGGATCATTAATAATATCTGGTTACCTTTAGGAGTGAGAAGTGAGGCTGCTAAGGAGGACAGAGATCAGGTCGCGATATGTTGATCAACGACTATGCTCATTATTTATTAGCTTAGGAATTACCATATTAATCGAAACTAAGATCGCTAGAGAATGGAGGAGTAAAGCTTAAACATATAGTTGCATTCACTTAAATGAATAATGGCTATACAGACCCGTTCTGGGAAATAATTATGATCTTTTGATGAGCTGTGATCCACGTGCTGGATTATCACCTTGAGTGTTATGGATTAATTAGTTAAAGTGATAAAGAGGTAGTAGTTTGTTTACTGTGATTTAAGAAGATTAATAACTATATATTGTTCAACTAGTGACAGAATTAATATATAACTAGATTAAAAGGCGGATGGTGTCATTTCAAAATTGAAGCAAGTTAAGTGAGAATGTAGAATAATATAACCTATATTATATAATATAGCTCCATAAACTATAAAACACTAATAATACACACCCATTAATACTATATATATTATATTATAAACCTGAAAAGAACTAAATCCAACCAACACTCACCATTAAGTGTTATCTATTAATAAATATTATTATTAATAATAATAGTATAATATATATAAATATATTAAGTATATAAATATTATATATATATATTATAATATAATATTATTTAATATATTAATATAATTTTAATATATTATTATATAATAATATATATATATATATATTTTTATATATATATATATATATATATTATAATTATATTATTTTATATATTATAATAATAATATATTTATAATTATAAAGTATATATATTATTATTAATAATATTATAAATATTATTAAGTATATAATATTAATAATTATTATTATGATATATTTATAAATATTATAATATATCTATATATAATATAATAATATTTAAAGTGGAATCTATATTAATAGAGACATATAAACTAATAAACTAGCTTATAATATATAATTAAGCGTATTATTTATTGATCTTTAGTACCTTTATTCCAGCTTATTATAAATTAATATATCTTAAATAATGAATACAAAAACATCTCTAACTATAACTTAATTTGCAATTTCCGACTGAATGATACTACGTATATTATAGCTTAACAAAAATATATTATATAATGAGCAAATTAGCAATATGTCAATTATTCTCAAAAGCAATATTTTTAATATTAAAATTAACTATAATCATAATTTGAAGTATTATCTTGTTGGCAAGTAAATGCTGTGTTTGTATGTACTTAGAAAGGGAAATAGTAAGAATAGATAAGATTTTAAGGTAAAGGGTTATGTTTTTGAAACTTTTAATTGTATATATAAACAGAAGAAAGTTTAAATTTTTCTTTCAATTTTTTTTATTGTAAGAATTAGTAAATAAATAACTATATAAAAATATAATTAATAAATAAATATTGTTATATTATTAATTATCTATTTATATATAATATATTGTTAATTTTATATAATATTTTAATATAAAAATTGTATAAAGTTATATATGTAAATAATTTCAATTTAAATACTTAGTAATATTGAAATTACTACCCAAAAATATACAGCCTGTAAAAAACATAAATAAGCGTAAAAAAAAAAAATTGGTATTTAAATAATAATATATTCTTGGTAGAACCAATATTTAATACTAATATTAGTACTAATATTTATATTATAATATAGATATTCGTCTCATACTATTATAACAATCAATAGTAATAATGAAATACAAATTGTTTAATACCATATATAACATAATGTATCTTGTAGTGAATAGTAATTAAAAATACTTATAGTTATAATCTTACTTAATTAAATTTTTAATATTATCACCTAATAACTATACAAGTAAATTCACAATATATATAAGTTTTTATTTTTAGCAACATATACTATATATAAATTAGTATACTTAGATTATATCTAATAAAAGTATAAACTTCTACTATATAATTTATATAATATTAATTTATTTAATTTAATATATAGTATTGTTGGACTATTCATGAAGGGAAGATAAAATATATACATATATAATAATATAGTAATAATAATAATATATATATATTATATATATATATATATATATATATATTATAAATATGATTATAATATATATATATAACTATATGAGTAGTCGAAATAGCCTCAATTAATACAAGTACTTATTAATTATCTATAGTATTTAATAGAATAAAGAAAATCTTTATAATTACTTACAACCATATAGGTTAGGCCTCGGTTTACGAAACTATTATAGTATTCCCGACCTCTGGCGTACAAATATTTAGTAGATTTTAATGTCATATAAAACCTGCTACCTTTATTATAATAATCATTAACATTTTTTTTATAGGTTGATTTAAATTGCATTAATAAATTAATCACTATTTATAACTTAGTAACTTATATATATTATATCGATAGTGCTGGAATTTATACACTATTAAAAATTGCTTATATTTACAGATAACAATATAGAAGAATATGAGAAATAAGGACCATTATACTGTCTTCTAAGAAATTTAATTTAACATATTAATATTGCGTTTGAATGCATCTTAGCTGAGTAGTATAAGGAATATAAATATTTTGCAGGTTTGTTTACCTACTTATTGGTTATAAAATAATAAAACTATAATTCTCTAATTGTAAGTTCAAAATAATATTACATTTACATATCAAAGGTTTTTACTAAAATTCTCTTGAAAACTACCTGTTTAACAACATTCTGTAAATCATTTGATTATACCGTTGTACCTAAATTAAAATTTAAATTTAATTTAGTTTACTATAACGAAACCTTGATATATACTATATATATATAGATATACCTATATTTAATAATATTGCAAATGAATATATTATATATAATACAAATCTCGCCATCCAAATACTATAGTTGTAATTGCTAATATACGCTAATATTGAATTACGTAAATATTACCTTGTAATTGGATCAACTATACTATATAAATTAAGAATTATTTAAATAAAATCTTGAAATAGCTCATAATATAATTCTATCAAATTATGTGCATAATACAATATAATTATGCATATTTCAGTCACGCTTAATGCAAAGTCAATATTTACATAGAATAGAGAACTTTATTGGTAACGGTCTAATTTCCTTAAATTATATTAAGATATATAAAAATGTGTATAAAATAGTATACGATCCCTCATATGACGTCTACATTGCACTCTATCTTTTATTTAAATATAGAAATAATTGAATATAATCATTACATTATAGTTTTCATGCTTATACTACTACTCCTAAAATCGTTGATTAATTATGGGTTTAAGTTTCTTGGATAATAAAATTAACAATGATATATTCTCGAACTATCACTATACAAACTATAATAGAAGATAAAAAAAGTATTAGTAGATTAGAATAGGTTGATCGAACAAAGCTATCTAAAACGATATCAATTACAACAGATGAATTTAAATAAATACTTTTATACTTGGTTATATTTTAATATAAATTATATATTAATCATATAAATTAATATATATATATATATATATATATCTAAACAGCTATTTAATTAATATAAATATATAAATAATATAGTTTCAAATATAATATCTAATAATATAATACTATAATAAATTTAATTTTAATATTATGACTATATATATAATATTATATATAAATATATAATGATATATATATACTGTATATAATATATATATATAATATTAATAATTATATATTTATAGATATATATAATATATATATAAATTATATATATTATTAATATATATATATATATATATATATATATATATATAATTATATTATTATATATATTAATATATTAATATTATTATATAATATATTATTTAATATATATATATATATAATTATATATATATATATATTATATATATATTATATATATTTATACTATGATATATATATAATATAATATACTATATATTATATATATGATATATTAATATTACGATATATATATATTATATAATATTAATATATATATATTGATTATATATAATTATTATATAATTTAATATAATATATATATATAATTAAATATATATATTATATAAATATATATATATATATATTTCTAATATAATATATATTAATTATATAAGATATAATATATTAAATTAATATATGAATATAAATTATATATATAATTATAATATATATATATAATATATATATTATATATAAGTATATATATAATATATATATATATATTATAAATTAATATATATAATATTTTATATATATATATATCATATATATATATACATATATTAATATATAATATATATATATTATTATAATATAATTTGATATCGAATTGTATAAGACCCAAGTTTTTCCATATTTTGGTGACCGATGCATAATAAAAACCCAAAATGAATGATGATGATTTTCATTTTTTTATACTAATTGGAAATGTAATTGATTATAAATAATTGAGAAAAATAAATAAACCTGGCAACAATAAAAAAATAAAATTTCAATTGGTAAAAGAAATTTTTCAGATTCATTTTGCACGATTGATGTTATTAAAAACTTCGCGCTTTTCGGAAACCCAAGTCATTTCCTTTTCAAATTATTCATTTTAGTTTTATTTTCACATATATATATATAATAATATATTTACATATATATTACCTACATTAGTATATCATATATATATATATATAGATATAATATATAAGTATATAGTATAATTAAACTATATATCATCACGCACCACCATGCAAACCATCATACTAACACATACTAATTACGCTGTATTGTCTCTTTCCCTATAATCTATATCTTATTTATATTAATATACTATTATACTTTGTTTCACCTTACTCACACCTAAACATCCCTATATATCCTACGAGATAGGCCTGAACTGTATTTCCTCAAGTATTTTTAGGTATGCCCTATAATATACCTATTATATATATCTATTATAGTTCAGTAAGCTACTAAAATAGCTAAAGTAAGGTCCCGCTCAAGATTCATATAAGCGTAGGTTGTATTTTCCCTATCAATGTTGTGAGAGTCGAGAGTCGAGGAGTTCGGTAATGTTATAGAAGAAGAAAATGGAATCGGAGTCGTATTTTGAAGAGGGTTAGCGGAAGGTAGGAGTAGGTATAATATTATTCAAAGAGGTTTGAGAGTTCGGAATTGTGAGTATAACTTTATTCTCAGATAAGAATTGAATATGATTTAGAAAGATCATAGAAAATTTTGAACTGACATAAGTTTTGTTGTAACTTTTATTCTTTCTAAAGTGTGGAGTGGAGGAGCCTTAAAAACTATTTTTCTATACAGAAAGTGGAGTCCTGGAGTCGGCTTATTAATTTGACAAAAGGGTGAGAGTCGAGAAGGTCGGCTAAAATTTTTACAAGAGATCTGATTTGACGAGTTTGTGTGGGAATAATTTTTAGAAGGGGTGAATCGGAGAGTTTGATCGAAAAAACTTCTGAAACTAGACTCCACAACTTCTCGTAAGTTTTTATCTTTAAATGTTGTAAGAGAATATTATCATGTGGTCGTGTTTTGAACCAAGGTGTTGCTTGAGGTTAAAATGCGTAATACTGGTCCTATAAGGTTCTTGTGTATCAATGTTAGTTTTAAGAGATACTACAAGAATGAGTGATGCAATCTATCTATAGAGGTGATTTTTTTATAATAAAGATAAGGGGTGCATTTTACAAACTCTGTATTAACTGATTATGCAAATAAAGTTTCACTTTAGTCTTATATATATATATATATATTAATATATATATTAATATAATATTTATATATATATTAATATATTATATATATGGATATATATGTATATATATATATAATATCTATATTAATATATTAATATATATATCTTATATATATATATTTAATAATATTATATATATATAGATATTATATATATATATATATTATAATATATATATTTATAATATATATTATATATTATTAGTGTACTCGAAGCTACGTATCCCCCTATGTCTCGTCATCGGGCCCAAAAAATCGGCATGTTTTTTTTTCAATCGTGCATCCGTCCAATCGTCCATCGGGCAAAATATTCGCCGATTATGTTTGCCGATTAAATTGAAACAAATATGTAAGTAATGTTTTGAATAATTATTAACTCAAATAAGTAATATGAGTAATATAGTAACATAATCAATAATATATAATTAAATATATAAATAATAATATATATAATATAATATACAATATAATAATAATAATATAATATTAAATATAAATAAATAATAATAATAATAATTAAATTAAATATAATTTATATATATTAATATAATATATATATATATATTATATATATATATATATATATATATATTAATATATATATATATTATAGTATATATATATATATATAGTTATTAATATATAGTATATATATATATTATTAATATTATATTTAAATATATATATATATATATAATATATATATATAATATATTATATATATCACTCATATCTGTTTTTGCTATATCGGTATTTATATGATCAATTACCAAGTGCCTAATGGTTATGCGTTCATATCCATCACTTCCATCCTCCAGTAATAAAACATATTTACATTATATTAACACGATACTTACTAATCTACCACCTCTTATTAGTAGCAACTAAATCTTTACTAAGCTAAGTTACCCTAATCCCCTTATATCATTATATAACGTTAGGCGAGAAAAAATATTGCCATATATCAACATCGGTTAAGTGTCGTTGTTTCGTATTGAAGTGTCGAAACTATGGAATATTGAAGTGGTACAGTTATAGGTTTTAGGCTGTCACTAATGCTAACCGAAACTCGTGTATAACATAACTTGTGACTTTTATACTGGAAATTGTTTCTAATAAAGGACAAAATACAATAGACATACAACTGTTGGGTATGTAAAATGTGTTATAGATATAACCTAAAGAATACATAGCAGATAAGACCTAAGACCTGTTATTTCTCTATTTTTTGTCTCTGGTGTTTTTTCGCGTCTGGAAATTACAATTTATTTGGATTCGGTTTTATATGCTGTAAAGTAAGTGGATATTCTATTGTTCAGCATCGGTGTAATAAATTTTTAATGTATATTAGACTGTGAGAGGCAAAAGACAGGATACAAAGGTGAAAATGGCATCAATTCAAGCAAAAGGATCAGATATTGATTTACTCTCTGTGACTGGAAACAAAAAGATGAAAGGGAAATCGGGGGAAAATGAGTGGGTGTGGTGTTGAAATGTGTTTCTGTTGTTTGCCTGGAGTGGAAAAGGAAATGAGAGGGGATAGGAAGGATTTGCAAATCTGAATGAAGTGAATTGTGGTACGAGAGCTTATGGTAGATTTGTGTGTTTGCTGTGTATTGACACCTCAACGTCAGAAAATTTATTTAGTTTGGAAATGGGTCAAACTTTGTGGTGGTTGCCGAACATATGATTCATTCTGAGTGCAAATGTTGCCACAAAGTAAACCAGATTTTGCTGTAGTTATAATACTGCAAATGTATGTTTTGGATGTGGAGGGAATAGGAGATACAGCTTCATTTCCAACAACTACTCATGCACCTTTTCAATTACGGATTTTTTTTTAATCATGATTGTCACCACCAACCAAATTCCTCTAATAAGTGCGTAAGTCCCTCTTTAGAATTCTTTTCAAATGTAGGCGGAGATGATATTGTCTTCAACTACTCATAAGCTTCGTCTGATACAGATCCTCTGTAAATAACTGTGACTGCAAAATTTTGCCAATATGAGCACAGAACCAAGGCTTTAAAAGTGAGAAGATTAAATTCGGTAGGAAACAAAGATGGAAAGAGAATTCCCACAGAGCAGAGGTGGTGGGAAATGAAGGAACGACACCTCGAAGCAAACTAGCCTCGGAGTAATATCCAAATGTCCAACAGAATATTAATTCCGTTGATCGACAGATATTATCTATCACCTGTTGTTGATTTAATTCGACAGTAGATCGTAAAACGGTATGGTAACTATACGCGCAAGTTGATAATTCACCTCAAGTAGAGACAACTTTGCCGTAAATATGCTACGGGGGCCTATATAATTAGTATAATATAATATGGAAGATAAAAGGCAAAACTACACATCAAGCCTTCCCTGAGCAAAGTCTATGAAAAAGAGGAGGAATTGCGTTCAAACTACCGTTGAAATTTGTGAAAGAACAGAACATGTTTAATACGAGCCTTTTTTACGAGAGACCAAGATTATAAGAAAACTAATCGTACAGCCACTAGATCCAAAAAAAAGACGAAGGGTGAAAATCAAAAGAAACCACCTTCACTCCAGGTAATTATAAAAAGAAAAGACAGGCTTTATATCCATACTGGGTCGTGATTAGGCGAAAAATTCCATATGGCTTCAAATATAGCTGGAAGCAAACTGAGAGAGAATAAGCAGGAGGAAAGTCTCCTCAACAGTCTAAAACAGAATCTTCCAGTTCTTTGAAGCCAGCCCTAGCAACCGAGTTTTGCGAGTAGAATAGTTTCCTCAGTAGTAATCATTTAATCCTTTTTTTGTTTATTCATCTCTCAGGGGTATTGTCCATCCTAAATCTTCGACCATTTGATCCGAAACATAAGGAATGCGACAGAAACTAGATACTCAGTCGAAAAGAGATAGGAAAGTATAGACAGGTTAACATTTGGGAGAAGTGAGAATTTGTAGTATAAAGTTTAGGGTTTTTTAAAAAGAAATTTGTTATAAATTTTCAAACAAAAGTTTTTTCTTGATCATGCAGGGGGAGAATTAAATCTATGATATAAGTATTAACGACGAGCGGAAATTTCATAGAAGTAAAGAGGGAGTTAGAAAATTGAATATAATTTATATAAGAAAATGAACGGGTCCGAGTCCAATCGAATAAGCGTGATAATGAAATTAGAGTGTAGTACATGTGCAGAAGATCATTAATTAGAAAAGTAGGAATATGAAAAGTAGGAGAGTATAAGATAACAGAAACTCATGACGGACACTCACTAATATGACAGAAAGAATATAAGAGTCGCTACCCATCAACAATATCAAGCCCGAGTATGAGCGATTTGACAAACAGCTAGACATAACGTATAAGCAAAGGAGATAGGATGAGAAACCAAAGGGGTAGGAGCTGTGGGGACGCATTAGGTAACGGCGTGCCATTACTCACAGGTCTAAATAGATGCTTGGAAATATGTTACAGCGCCACCACGCAAGTTTCTCACCGTAGTATCCTCAAAGAGATAAAAAACCATAAATTACGTAGGTTAGATAGTGAGGAGTGTATAATAATCGCAGTTAGACTTCGTGCTAACGAGAGCACGTTAAACTTATTGTAGCGATCGGGCTAATGAAATAGTTTTAACTAGAATTATGTAAATTTATCATAAGAAGTATATTGAAGTTAAGGAAGGGTTTACACTAGAATCTTAGATAGAATCAAAGTGATAGAGCTACTGGAGCGCTATTATGATAAAGGATCAGAGCGGGCTTCCTATATATTTATTCGGAATTGAGTTTGACGACATATGTGAGAAGCTTCCAATCAACTGAGGAAATGTAGATATAGTTTGGAAGACTCATATAGAGATACTAAGTTGGAGTACGAAAGGGGCTACGAAGAGATTATGAGCCTTAGTTTCTAGAGTTATGTGCAGAATATAGCACCTAAACAATATGTTCAGATTCCGAATAAAGAGGAGGAAATATAAGCAGATTACAGGAAAGTGCTTAACAGAGATTGAAAGTTTGGTCAGTAATAGAAGAACCCAGGAGGTTATAAGCGATCAACTTTCCTTTGATGAAAGTTCCCGACTTGCTCTAGTCCGAAGTAAGTATCTACTACTGAACAAATTTTCTAGCTGAATTGAAAACATTAGCGAGAGTGATGAGGAGAACGAGAAGTTTTTCCACCAGAGACGAGACCGAAAGTTAAGGGCAACTGTACCTCTCGCCTGAGAATGGTGACCAGTGAGAGAACAAAAGCAGGCAATCGATCCAAATGGATATTATCGAGGAATAGTGAAAAGGAATTTTAGGAAGTTATTTAAGAAAGGATGATGAAATGAGGAAAAAAGAAGGATTTAGGACTGAATGAAGGAATGAATGCTGCTCATGAGAGAGAAGAGAGAGACCGCAATCAATCTCGAATTTAAAAACGCATCCTTTTTATTTCTTTTCTATTTTCAAGTTCTTTGAAAAATTCATCATTATTTTATTCCTTACTGAGGTAGCCCATTTGCATCTCATCTGCAGAAATAAACTTGGAAAACGCTTTTACCAATTAAAGTATATTTATAAGGTATTATGCGACACTAAGGCATCTAAACTATATTAAATTTTAAATCATGGTATGAAGGACAGCCCACTGACCTAGCAGAAATCTCGTTACGGATCACACGCTTGTATCATACGTCCCTCCCCTCAAATATCTCACACTTATAAATACTTTTCATTCTTTCAACTTTTCTTGATATTATTTATTTATTATTAATCTGTTGTCATTATTATTATTTAATAAATAATAATATATTATTATGTATTAGTGTATTATCATTCAAATATACTCTACAACCTATCATTGAATAAAAGTTGAATGATATTGATTATATAGCAATTTGATTTATTTATCTATTATATTATTATTTCAAATTCAATTTCAAATGCATTAATTTATTTTCATTAATTATATTGTATTATTATTTGAAAGTTGATGCTAGACTTTAAAGGTTAACCAAAATGCTCTTGGATGCATACAGAGCTATAAAAATTGCTTAAACTTAATGAAAAATTGAAGAAATACCTGATCCACTTTAGCCATGACCACCTTATGTCCTTAAAGCATTTTTTTATAACATATATATATATATATATATATATATATATATATATATATATAAAATTTTTTTAATATTTTCCCGTGAAGTGGCATAACTCTATAGCTTACAGAGTAAAACTACTTGCAAATTTGAAATCCTCACACCCAAGTTAGGTTAGTACAGGATCTGGTAACAATGCAAGTAAAATTTTGTTCACGAGTGTTATTTGGAGATTTGTTGGTGGAAGAAGGATTAGGTAACTTAATCGATTATTTTGTGGTGCTTTTAATTGATAACTTTGGTGCTATGTTGTTGTTAATTGTTAGGTATAAAATTTTATTTTTGTATGTTAATACTCAATGTTGAAAATAAATATATTTGTTGAAAATCAATTTTTATTTTTGTCTTTGTTTTCTCCACTCTTTAAATTGCATTTTCTAAATTATTATTGCTCAGTTAAGTTTTTCCACAACATAACCCTTCCACTGCATTTTTGTATCAACTTATATGTTTAAAGGATTATTCTTTAAAAATGCGTTTTCAGATTCATCATGTTAATAAGTTGGATCTTCCAGTCGTTTTTAGTAATTTTTTTTTTATTGG
The DNA here is from genome assembly GCA_015478945.1 of Trachelipus rathkii. Lineage (NCBI taxonomy): Eukaryota > Metazoa > Arthropoda > Malacostraca > Isopoda > Trachelipodidae > Trachelipus > Trachelipus rathkii. Next base: position 17,475 of record JABUQX010024736.1, on the reverse strand, counting down.
GCAAAACTTCCTGAGGGATTTAAAAGGGGACACCTTTCAAGCATTTTTTATTGAGTTGCATAGTTTTTGTCTTGGTTCATGTCTTTAATCTGTTGGGACTTAACCCTGTGAAGACTATCTAATAAGCGTGTTATGCCATATTAAGGATCATTTTTGCAAACTACTCTAGCTTTATTTTCCTATGAGGCATGCATTTCCAAGGATTAGACTATATTTAGGCAAGAAAGAAATCTGGGATGTTCTCGCAGCACAGGTGGTCGAAATTAATTGGCCAGTATGCATACATTTTGAAAATAAATGTTTAAATCTTTTTTAAAATAAAAAATGTTAAGCTTTATACAGTTTGAAGTAAATAATTTCAACTTTTCAAAAAAGATTAATGGGCTGAAGTGTGATTTACATTATTTAGTACTTTTTCCTGGTTACATGCTTTTGAGTTATTTATACTGTTTTGCGACTGATATACTAAGAATGTTTAGTACTCGTTATTACTGTCTCGTAATATCGTCAGCACTTTAAGAAATCTTGTAAGTCTTATAAAGGAGTAGTAAGAAACCCAAAGATATGACTTTAGCTTCAGGTTTAGCTTAACGATATGACACTTCTACTGCTTGAAAATGTTTGGCTCTGGTTCCACTATTTATAGATTATTTATTAGGGTTCTTCAGTTGATATTGAGGAAGAAGGGAGCCAAGAAACTACAGACAACTTTTAGGTGCATCAAGCTCCTGACTTGGCTCCTTTACCGTATATATTTCTTATATTTTAATTTAAATTTTTTTTCATGTGGAAGAGACTCTAAAAATAAATGGATTAAAGAGTTTAAGGAATGTTTGTCATAGTTTCAGATCAATTAGCCATGCAACAACAGCAAAAGTAGCAGAAACAACATTGCATCAGCAAAAAGAACAGTCGCACGAATAAATGCTGTATTAGCAAAAGATTACTACTACAACTACCAACTTTAGAATTTGTATAATTCAATCTTACCGCAGAAAATATATAAATGTCTACAAGTCATGTCAATTATGTTAAACTATTCTATTGAAATCTTAATCGACGAATTTGTCTTCAAAACGAAATTTTGGAAACGACAACAGAGTAATTATGTTAAGAGTATTCGATTGGCGTCGTGATTTTGAGGCTTTTGTATTAGCCAACAGGTTATCACTATTATTAAGTCTATCTAACCAATTACGTAAGCTCAAACATAATTTATAAAGTACAAAACTGTAAGATGATGAAATATGTCCGAAGTATGATAAAAATTCGTGAAACGTTATATAATTTGACCTTATTTTATCTCATAATGTCAGGATTGGATTTAATCAATATCCATATACCACTTATAATAGAATACGTGCATGAGTATAATACTAAATTATTTAGAAATTAGTCAAAATTATCTTCATATTATTGGATTATTGTATAGAAGTTTGAAGTTGTAATCTGGGCGAAACATTTGGGTGTGAGGTAAGTGTCTTGCTGGCCAGTTTATGTACTTTAGGCCTAGTTTACTTGTGAGCTAAGGTAGTCATACAGCAAGAAATCTTATCCCGATATTCAGTGTCAGACGATTCACTTGTAGTGATGTAACTGTCTATCTTTGTGAAAAGTTATACTTTAATGACCAATTTCTGAATTGTTGTTCTGAAAAATAGCACAGCGTTATCACAATAGTGTGAAGATATTGCATAAGCGAGTGTTGTATTCTAAATATTGAAAAGTTTAAACATAAACTCGCCTTTAGAAGTGGAAAATATATAATTCTGTCAGTATCGCACAAGATGTCACAGTCAACGTATATCATCAATATTGATCTGACTACTTGTTTTTCATAGTAGAAGTCATGGATTGAATAAATACAAAGGAACAGTGGTTGTAGGGATGATTGTATACATTTGCTTCTCAAGAAAGTGTTTATTATAGCTGCCGACGTTTTAGTTCAACATGATTAAGTCCAAGTCTTTTGCGATATTTCAGAAATATTAATAAATGGATTTAAAATGAATGAAACGATTGGATGAATTCAGAAAATACAGAAAAATCTAATTTCGAAATTATTTTTAAATCTCAGCTAGATTTTCACGAATATTTATCCTGATTCAATTCCTTATATTTATGAATATATTCTCTTCTAGAATCTCTAGTGACAGATATAAGACTGACGTAGATAACATTTTAATTGTGAGGCCACTATCCGCGACACAATTAATTGTTATTTACCTGAAATGCATTATGACACTTCCAATAATACAGATAAAAGATTCTTTGTTTGGCGCCCTAGTAAAAATCACGATTGAGCTTTTACTAATTTTGAGTATCGTCATAAATCTGTTCGAGCGACTAAAGTAGAATCTGGCATATCGCTCCTATCAATCTACGTTAATTTCTTACATACCCGATTATTCACTAAATCCCAGCAAAACAAAAATAGAAGAGTGAGTTGGGAAAAAGTATTCATAATCGTGATACAATCTAGTGTTGTATCTCGGATGATACGACCTCCAATATCCTGTTGTTATGTAGTTGAATTGATTCCCGTACCTTTAGCTAACCATACTGAAGTGTCAGAGTTGAAGGCGATAAAGTAGAATGAATAACTATTATACAAGCTCTATCTGATCATACTAGCAAGTCATACTCTCTCATAGTTCATCTCATGTGTTCCTAACATATTAGTGAATTAACATCTGCACTACTTCTGAAGTGGAATCTGAATCCATACGAAGTATGGTCAATTTTATCGAATTTTGGAACAACTTCATGACAGTGTCATAATTGCAACACTTCTTGTACAAGACATATATGTCCCCTCGTCTCTGGGGAGGATCTGTCCGTGAACGCCACGCTCTTTAGGCGTATAAAAGAGTGTCGACGAACGGGTTTTCCTCCGACCGCCTACTCCCTTCACTGTGATATAATTGATGAAGCCACACCAGAACCAATCATAGGCAAGAATTTCGTCGTTGTTATGGCACACAAGGTCTTTTAAAGGCAGTAATTGATCTCTCTTTATCGTAGTTATTAATAACTTGTACATGTCCTTTCCCGTGTATTTTTCTCACTTGTAACGTGCAAAACAATCGAAGGTATCTATCTATTTTACTATAGTCAATCGTTAAATACCATCCTTAGTAATAATAAATATATTTATTTAGACTAATATTGCAAATATTCTGTTGAATTCATGCACATTGTAAACTATCTAAAAATAAAATACTAATTTATTTCTATAATCCTTCTTTTACTTTTTAATATTGATATTTGTCAGACATTTACTTACTATTCACGTGACGTGTGACTGATAATATCTTATAATATGATATCATTTCAATTAGGATGATATAATACTATTACCTATGTTATTAATACTCTTATGGTAATAACAAATAGTTTCATAGTAGACGTACATGCAAGCATTATTGTTTTAATTATAGTTCTATATAATACGTAATAGACTCGTCGATAATGAGTGAGTATTCTTATCTCTCGTAGATGCCACGCATAGTTATATGTAGCCATCTAAATGAAGCATTGCCAGTGCAGCATCATAATAGTATTAGTGTCACGGATATCCCTTATTAGTAACCTGATACGTCAATCTAGAGGCACATTCCGACTATGTTCACTTCTCTTCGTTCGTTAATCATTGTGATTCTGTACAAAATGCTGATTTGAGATTAGTAGTATATTCTAGAATCATAATTTTATCTCGACATACCGCTGTAAATAAATCATATTCAAACGTTACACTTCTATTGAAAAATACAACTGTGATATATAACCTGCAAATCAAACTCGAATATCATTATATGTTTTTTAAAATAAATATAAAAAAAAATTTCTTGCTTCCTACAATACTTTTGAATATATTAGTAAGTGTATTGCCCTGATGTATTTTCTTTTTCTCTGGCTTTTAATATTCAGACTATTAATCATATAGAGTAATACACTATAAAGTATAAATATAATTTTAGCCATAATTCCAATTCTAAAAAAAATACATTATTATATTTTATTTTCTAATATAATCCATTCCGTCATTCATATACTACATGTGCAAAGACGGAAAGATAGCAGTTATAATAATTACGTAAATATTAACAACAAACCAATTATTCCAATAAATATACACACACTGCTCATACACCGAATGATAACTTGCTGCGCTGCATTAAGGAGAAAGAGACGTAGGAGGTGTCATATATGGATATAGATATAATATATCTAGGCTCGTAAATCCTATTAACAAATAATATATATATATATAGTATATATATATATTATCTAAGTAATATATAATACAATCATAACTAACCTCATATAATATAATATATCCTACTAATACATGCAACTACTCCGCTGGCAAAGGGAGTAATACTACGTCAAATTAATAGAGGGTAAAAGAGTACTGATGGGTAGTCAGTCAGCTAGTTATAATGCGCATGTTCAATGATGAAGCATTCTTATCCGTTACTCAGAGTCCGCGTGATCACGGTCTTATGGTAGTGATCGTATCCTATGTGCTCGAAGGTGATCTCTGTACAGCGATTAATACTATGAGTAATATATATATAATATATTGAGTTCCACCTACTCAACACTACCTCCCTACACGGTTAATATATTATATGAGTGAAAGATCGATATATCCACCCCATATATATACGTTCCCCGTCCGGTTACATATATATATAATATGAGTTATATAATATATATATATATATACATATATATAAAACTATTGTACTAGTATCTGTTTAGCAACGATTAATTTTTAAAAAATTTAGTTTATTTATAACGTGATGAATCTGAATATGCGAGCCGCGAGCAACATTAAAATTGGCTACGCGACAACATGTGCCGCGAGCATACAGGTGAGCACCACGCTATCTAGAGATACGTGCAATTGTGAAGAAAGTACTACTATTGAAAAACCTTCATTATAAAGAACTGATATTAATCATTTCCGATAAATCTAAATGCCATATGCTATCGAGCTGCGAGAGTATGTTTTTCCGCTGTAGAATTTTTTCTCTTACAGGTTTATGTAGAGTAAATGCATCTTCACCCTCCAAATATGCTTATTTTAACCCTTTTTTCTCAATAATTAGGAATTGCCTTGTAAAGCAACCATAGTGAATCCCCCCCAAAACTATTTGCTCCCTCAGAATTGAAGTAATACTTATCACTACCTCCTCGCCTCCATCGTGCTCTATACTAGACCACGTGTCAAAAGCGGCTTAGTATATATATATATAAAATAATAAAAAATGTGATATTAGGTCACAAGGGATAAAGAAAGAGAAAAAATGATTAACAATAACATTTATATGTATACACAAACATTACAACTAAATAAATATGTGATAATACATAATTACGATTTAATTCCAACTATGCTATCTATAAGTGTTTTCTTGTTCGTCTCTGGGTAACACGTTTTAAATTTTATCTGATGCGTAAGCAGATGCCTATTGACTTGAATCAGGTCTTGCCGTAACGGAGATTATATCTAAGTCTTCTAATCGCGTTGTATGTTTAAGATTAAACTTCTGGGAAAATTAATAGTCTGAAGGTTCTTGTTTGATCTTATTCCATCCTTTTACAGGGCCTTCTTCCAGTTTACTTGAGAGATCAGCTTCAAATCCCACAATATTTGATCCATTTAACATATGTCATCATCAATTACGATCTGTCCGCTTCATTCAAAGTTAATTGGTCTTTTAAAATCATTATATAAAGCTATTCCTGATTACGCACTCTAATAGGTAAGCTCTCCATCTAGGATATTTTTAACATATCTTCATTTTTCACTTCAAGTTTTACTTCATAGGAATTATCTAGGCATTATCGGCTAGCGGGCATACGTAGGGATGGAATTATGTGCAATGTCTTAAGCATCTATCAATTTTATGGCATCTTGGGTATAAGAGCGTTTTCTCATGGATGTTAATGTCTGAAATTAATATCCTGTACACAGATGTTAATTTGTTATCTTCAACTTTAGGAATCATATAAGCTATGAGGTAGGACTTGCTGAAAAGCTAATAGAATCGTCTCACAATATAAGTTCTTGTTGGTGCAGGCTGTTGGTTGCTTATGTTGAAAACGGCTGTAATTTTCAATCGCATTGGAGTTGTAATATCTGCGTATATGGGTAGTGATGCATGAAACTGTGAATGTGATTTTGCGCCCAAAGGGTTGAGCAATAACTGCCCCATATTGAGGTGTTTAATGAATGATCTGATAGGAGGAATCTTTACAGATCTTATTTATTATACTTCATTTCTCTTCATACATTATCTGGGAAGTACAGCAACCTTGCTTCCATTATGGGGAAACCATTAGATAGTCAGTGAGCCGTATAACGAAAAGATAATGTAGAATACCCCTCCTCCTACTCGGGTCAGTAACTAGTCTTTTTATTTTTCAGATTTTTATATGTTAGAGGGAGATGTTTATTTAATGATCTGATTCTATACGGGCGTAGCTTTACCTTCTGAGGTGTGTCTGTTAAAGGAACATTTCCTTTATATAAGATTTAAACAGACTTCACATACACAACTGGCATTCGAATTTCTCATCCCTCACTAATAGTTTACGTTATTCAGAAGTTTTCGATTTTTAAAATTTTTAATAAGAGAAGATAATAAGAGTTCCATAATTCTTGTTAATAAACCGATACATTTGTCTTGAGGAAAGACTTTTCCCGGAGCAACACTCTGTCGTGTTTTGGGTGACCAGTTCCACATAAATAACCGTGAGACGAAAGTAACCTCTTATATACTATTAAGAACGCTTTCCTTTGAAGGAAACATTGAGTTTGCCAATACATAATTTGGACTACATGTCTCTCTCTGACCAAACAACAGCAAATACTGTTATGTTATAAAGAGAAAACCCCACTTTTCGCATTTGTAGCTTGATGAAAACATTCTGCAGTTATGAAAAACACAGAGATATTTAGAGTGAGAATAAACTGTGAACGCTTCTGCTATTTCCAAATTCAATTGTGCATTAAATCAATAATTTTGTGTCCATGTATATTGTCCCAGCGATCTAACATCGTTTATGCCTTCACTGAAATGTCCATCCTTTCATACTTCTTTTAAATTTTCTGAATAAACATTATAACAGCCATATTATTTTTACAGGGTTTGCTCAAACATTGGTCCCATGTCCTTTAAAAATTTAATAATAAGAACAGGTTTACCACATCCTGGGCGTTCCACTACAAGATATGACGCCGGACTTCGGAACGCGAAATTATCTCCACATCCATACTGCGTTAAGTGAAATGAAATAATGAGATTAATGAAAGCTGTAAAGCAGTAAAGTACATGTTTTTTTAATAAAAATTTCGTACAATATTTATTAAATAAAAGTTATATATAACGAGAAACTCTGGACAATAATTAGATAAATTAGAAAATAAAAAGTATAAAACAAAAATGAAAAATAGAAATAATAAATAACAAGTATTAAAACAAAAATAAAAAATATAAAAGAAAACATAATTTAAGTAAATATCATGAGTTAACAACATTTAAAAGCAGAAAGTTTAAAGCAGTGAAAGCAGAAAGTTAAGTACTAAAGCATAAACATGAGTTAAAAGGCAGTAATACATGAGTTAAAGCAGTAAAGCAAGTAAAACAACGCACTACTAATCCCCTAGGTGATTAGTAATAACAACCTCTATTGAGTTTAAGCTGATTTACTGCCTTAAGTATGTAAAGTATATGTTTTAATAAAAACTTTCGTACAATTGGTCAGTAAAAAGAAGTGACTCAATAATATTTGAAACAACGAAATTCTTTGAATAGTTTTACATTGATGTCATATTTTTCTTCACCGCGGAATTTCTGCGTCTGCGGATGCACGCGCGGCCGGTGTACGCGAAAATATGCGCCTGCGCCACGCGGCGGCGGGAGGCATCGCGCGATGCGCGCACGCGCGGGCGGACGCGACGATGTTCAAGCTGGGACGCGGACTCGGACTCAACGCTTTGCGGCACCGTCTCACTGTGGTAACTCTTAATAATACTATCTGTCATGCTATACAGTTTAAGAAGAAAAATTTTACTCATTTTTGAAGCATTTAGCAGATTTAATTCACTCGAAACTCTCACTAAATTTTGATAAACTAGTAGACACCCATATTAGGGCGATTCTAGGCTCAGGGCTGAGGCTAGAAGAAGGCTTGAAAAAAAGTGGCACTCAGTTAGGCACTATTGTTAGCACACTCACTTGCACTATGTGCACTCCTTAGCACTATATTGCAACTCACTTGCATCATTGGCACCATTGGCACTTTCACTGCACTCACCTGGCACTCACCTAGCCACTCATAGAATAATCTCATTAGCAACACTATAGAACATCGACTAGGATACTTCTTACGGTGTGAACCATCAAAGCCCACTTTCAATTTAGCGTGGCGTCAAAAATGACCATGGTATATGCCGAGGTCAAAGTTGAATTATGACGATCAAAAAAAGTTAACCCATCAAAATGAGACTAAGTCCCTAAAGGAAGGACAAAAAATTACCGTGGTCAAAAATGACCCATGGACGCCCAAAGGGTATGGCATGCGTTTGGATGGTTTTGGTTTTGTGTTGTACGGTGTGTTCATAACAGTGTTAAATGTAAGGTGTCTATGGGTAAATGTAAGTGTATAGTGAACTGTTGTGTAATAAGTCACATAGTGATGTGTGCAATAAGTGTGCTGGGCGTGTGTGATGTGTTGTGTGTGGGTGTGTGTGTGGTGTGTGTGTTGCTGGTGTTGATGTGTGTGTACGTGTTTCACGTTAGATAGATCCATACATGCTTCAAGTTAGAACGAAATATGTGAACGGGGTGGCACGAGTGGCCAGAAAATTGTGCCGGGCCAAAATTGACCCCATTGTTATATGGCAAGGTCAAGGCCGAACTATCATGGTCAAACAAGGTTTAGACATCAAAAAAGGGCTAAGCCCTAGAAGAAGACAAAAAATATACCGTGGGTCAAAATTGAACCATGAAGGACGAAGAATTAACGTGGTCCAAAATTGACCCTTGGTATCTGATCAGCTTTGGAAGCAAAGGGAAGGACTCAAAAAGGTAAGACATCACAAACGGGCTAAGCCCCATAAATGAAGATCAAAAATTACCGTGGGCAAAAATTGACCCATCAACCCTTCTTCGAAGGGTTGCCAAAAATCAGGGTTGCCGAAAAAATTGTGGTTGCAAAAATTAGGGTTGCCAAAATTAGGGTAGCGAAAAATTACCGTGGGCCCAAGAAATGACCCATGGAAGCACCAAAGGGTTGGTCGAAAAAAGGTAAAGTTCCAAAAAGGTTAAGGCCCAAAAAGGTCAAGGGTCAAAAAAATTGGGCTCAAAAAAAGTCAAGCCCAAAAAGGATAAAGGTCAAAAAAACGGTCCAAGGGCAGGTAAAAATTGGGCTCAAAAAAGGTCAAGGGAAGGTATAATCAGCTGTGGTCAAAATGACCAACACGTCCAATATGTGTTTCCTACTACTGCCATCCGGGCCACCCGCCTTCCTAACGTCCATAGATTTCAGGAGCCAATGCACCCGATCAAATGTAATCACAGGCTAAGGCATAGGACACCTCAGAGAAGAAGAAGAGAGAGAAGAGGAATGCCAGAAATCGTCTAGAGTCTGTTAGAGGAAAATAGGGAGCCGAAAATTGGCCTTTTTCAGTTTAGAAATTAGCAACAGAACCATCAGAATCGAATTAAGACGAGAAATGACAAATTTACACAAAAGTTGTTAGAATGTTTTTAGTAAGAGGCCAGAAAGATTTATCAGTAGGAGAACCAAGGAGGTTAGCGCACTTTCGTTTGATGAAAGCCCACTTTGCTCGACGAAAAGTATCCCTGTAACGATTTCTAGCTGAATGAAAACTAGCAAGATTAATAGAAGAAGGAGAATTTTCCACCCCCAGATACGCACTGTCTCTAAGCAGCTGAATCGCCAGCGAGAAACAACGCACGATCAACCCCATGTTATGAGTGAGGGAAAGATTTAGTCGAAGAAGGAATGACCCTGCTCATCCCTCAACATTATCAGCTCACCTTAATATATATATATATATATCATATAATAAACTATATATATATATAATATATATATATATATATATCACTATATATATATATAATTATATATATAATATTATATATATATATATATATATATTATATATATAATAATATATATATATATATATATATATTATATAATATATATATATTATACAAGAGGGGCACGATCCGTTACTCCGTACTAACTGAACTAGTTTTTTGAGTACGCTGTCAACGACTCGTCACTTTTTCTACATGTAACGCACCAAATAAGTTCCGTTACTTTTTCCTCCGTTACTTTTTTTAGTAAGGAATGAACCTGACTCTGCCCCATCAAGCGTATTACAGCTCCCAACCTGCTATATATAACCTACTATATATATTAATTGCTCATCTGTTATACTTAGCTATCATATATAGATATAAGATAATATATATCATTAATAATTATTATTATTCAACTATACTATATCTCAATTATACTATATTATAAATCTATTGAGTAATAGTATATATGACGAGCAGGATGAGAAACGAGCTGAGAGAGATAGGTGAGACTAGAAGAGGTCGGCACATCCGTTACTCACATTATAACGGAAGACTTAGTTTTCTTGAGTAAAGGTTCAGTAAACGGAACTCCGTTATTTCTTCCTTTCATGCTAAACGCAACCGAATATTTCCGTTACTTTTTCCTCCGTTAACTTTTTAGATCCTTAACATTTTGTTCGCTATTCTTTTGATGTTGATAGTCGAACTTGACCCACCCCGGCCAAAGCTAAAAAAAAAACTTTATTGAAGTTATATTTATTATATATATAAATTATATAGTAAACTAATTATTTCCCTCATCATATATAGTATAATTATTATATATATACTATACTATATATATATACATATTAAATTTGAGAATATATAATACTATGTTACTACTCTACGCTAGTATATATATAGTATATATAATAATAAATATATATATATCCATACGTAATATATCATCATATATAAGGAATAAGGGCGAGTCTGCCTACGAATAAGCTGAATAGAATGCGGTTTCGTAACTCATGAACATGAATGTTGAGGTATTGTGTAAACTTCGAAAATTCTGCATAAACATTGCCAGTAATGCAGATGGTATAGTGATTGTGCACTTTTGCTCCCTGTGGGTTTGATGACCGTGACAAGAAAGAATAGGTATTTGAGGATGATTACATTTCCGTAAAGGAGAGGTAATGTAAGGAGAAGTTGACAAAGAATTGTAAAATCTGCAGGTATTAGATGAAGCCTAACCGGTAAATGACCTTTTCCAGAACCTTGAAGCGACCACGTGCCGACGCGTGTCGATGTCGGTTTTTCCCACTCACTTGCTAGGGAGCGATGTTGATTGATTGATTGGAATTGCATAACAAAGCCATTTATGCGAACGGGTTTGTTTCCGATGGGATTGGAGCAAAGGGTAGCTTCCGTAATATTTACCGCATTTATTGTAAGATTCAAAGGAGATAAGATGTAAACTGTGGTATTATAGCAAGGGAATAGTTTTATCAAGCGTAGGGAGTAGGGGAAATATATACTGGTATTCTTGTGTCTAAAGGAATGCGTCGAGTGGACTGAAGGATTTTCTTTGATGTTAGTTAGACTGCTTTATTAGAAAATTGAAATAAATGACTGAGAAAATGAGGGAGAAAGAATAAATTAAAATTATATTAAGTGTTTTTGGATTTGCAACAGGGGCGTATGATAATCAATTATATGGACGGCTCTAGGCAGTTTATTGACTATATCAGTGTTTGGTGGTAAGCTTCTAATGGAATCAAAGTACTGTATGACGACAGTTTGAAGCGCGCGCTGTAAGAACTAAATGGTGTATTCGCAAAGTTTAAATTCGTGCGTTTTAATATTAATAAGCCGGAGTGACCAGGGATGTTTGCTATGTCTTCTGTTCATTCTCAATATATGTATATGGATGGGTGTTATGAAAGAATTAGAGGCGGAGTGTGGCAGGGATGTGTTAGAATGATGGAGACATGGAAGGAGTGAGGCCACGAGTCGTTGCCCGAAACCTATTATATGCGTTGTAATGATGCTTTTGCTGGACGAATCTGATGAGATGTTGAGAGGTATTCGTACGAGTAGATTTCGACCATGGAGTGTAAAAAGAGATTGTTTGCAAAAGCAACAAACGTTAGACTAAGCAGTAATGTTATGGTCTTGTTGAGTGAGACACCCTCGGGAAGTAATGTTATATGGTGAACAGCTGAACAAGATGTCTGAGCGTTAAATATTAGAGATATATGTTAGGATAAAAAGGAACGGATGATGCATAGTGTAGTAGCGAAAGTTGTGAATGGCAGGAAGGTGCTGATGCAGATTTTCAAATCAACATTTTGTTCACCTGACCTTGACCCTATTTTGCTCGGCTCTTTACCTTTTTGGGAACTTTACCTTTTTTGACCAACCCTTTGTCTTTCGATGTGTCATTTTGGCCACGGGTTTTTTCGCTACCCTAATTTATTTGCAACCAATTTTTTGGCAACCACAATTTTTCGGCAACCCCTGATTTTTGGCAACCTCTTCGAAAGGAGTTGATGGTCAATTTTCCCACATGTATATTTTTATCTTTCATTTAGGGACTACCCGTTTTGATGTCTTAACCTTTTTTTCCTTCCCCTTTGCTCCAACCCTTTCGTCTTCCATGCGTCAATTTTGACCCACGGTAATTCTTTTTGTCCTTCATGGGTCAATTTGACCCACGGTAATTTATGTCCTTCCTTTAGAGGCTTAGCCCTTTTTGATGTCTTACCTTGTTTTGACCTGATACTTATAGGTCCTGACCTTTCCATACCATGGTCAATTTTGGCCCACGCCATTTTTCTGGCCACTCGTGCCCACCCGTCACATCGTTCCTAACTTAACGGCAATGTATGGAATCTATCCTAACTTGAACACGTCACTACACACACACACACACAACACAACCAGAGCACCATGTCACACAACACACACACACTATATATACACATCACCTATGACCTATACACACATTCACTATGACGACTCTTATACACACATTCCCTATGACACTTACATTTACCCATAACACTTACATTTACACTTATACACACACACACACACTGCCAACCCTTTGGGCGTCCATGGGTCAATTTTGACCCAGTAATTTTTTGTCCTTCCTTAGGGACTTAGCCCTTTTTTTTGATGTTTTTTGACCTTGTTTGACCATGATATTTTCAGCCTTATGACCCTGCCATATACATGGTCAATTTTTACCCACGCCTAATTGATGGGCTTTGATGTTCCAATCACCGTAAGAAGTAATCTAGTGATGTTCTATTAGTGTTCTATGATATTTTCTATAGTGGCAGCTCAGTGGTGCAGTTCGAGCAGTGCCAAATGATTGTCAATGTTGTCGCTGTCAAAAAGTACCCAGAATCACACAGCGAGTGCCACAGTGCCAATACTTAGTGCCAAGTGAGTGCCACATAGTCCCAAGTGAGTGCCACATAGTGCCAACTGATTGCCACTTTTTTCAAGCCTTTTCATAGCCTCCCCGAGCGCTAGAATAAGCCCTAATATGGTGTCCACCCCTTAGCTTAAAAGTATGAGGAATCGAATGGTGTACATTACAATTCTGCTAGAATGCTCCTACTGACGATGTTAGTATTTTAAACACTTATAGCATAACAGAATATATATATCTAAAGAGTTACACATTAGAGACAGTGAACATTTGAGACAGTTCCGAGTCCGCGTCCGCAGGTGAACACCGTCGCGAAAACCGCCACCCAGCGTGACACCCGCAGTGCCAATAGTTTCCGCGTACCCGCCGCGCTGCTCCGCAAGACGCCAAAATTCCCCGCCGTGAACGAAAAAACATATATCAATGTAAACTATTCAAAGAATTCGTTTAAATATACTATGAGTCATTCTTTTTTACTACAATTGTACGAAAATTTTATTAAAACATATATATCATTACATACTTAAAGCAGTAAATCTCAGTAAATCAATAGATGTGTATTACCTAACACCTAGGGAATTAGTATGTTTTGTTTTACTGCTTACTGCTTTAACTCATGTTTACTGCTTTAATCATGTTTTACTGCTTTAACTTTCTGCTTACTGCTTTAACTTGGCTTTACTGCTTTAACTCATTATATTTATTAACATTATTTTTCTTTTATATTTTTTATTTTTTGTTTTAATATTTTTATTATTATTATCTTTATTTATTTTGTTTACTACTTTTTTATTTTAATGTACGAATAAAACACACAGAGTAATTTATGAGACCCACTATACTAAGGGGTCCATAAAATGTACGAATTTATTAAAGGTTCGGTCACATGTACGAGTATATAGAGACTTCCGATCGCGTATGTCATTGTTGAGCCGTATTTCATGGGAATCAGAAACTATAAATCATGGGATACAAATAAGAAAGGCTCTAAAAGAGAATAGAAGGAATATTAAGCATAATAGATTAAAAACATATTAATTAAATAGGTAACTTCACCCAAATTTCCAATGGATGAATAAAAGGTATGAACAGGTAACATAGTATATAACACAGCATATTACATTATTATATTTAAAAATAAGAATATAATTAAATTATTCAATATAAAAATTGTAAGTTCAAAGAATCAATTATGCGAAAATGTGAACAGTATCGTTTTTTCTCTATAAACGGAAATCCAATGTCCTGTTGAAGGTGATGTGACGAGGCAAGTATTGAATATGAAACAGGTATCCTTCTCCAAACTTTACAGAGGTTATTTCGTTAATAGCGAACCACTCCTAAAAAGCGAGGTTCATTTTAACACCAATTTTATTTCCTCTTCATTCTCTTAATAATTCAAAAATACGTGCGTACTCGTCAATTTTCAATGAGTGAGGAGCTCAAGAGGTAGACCCTACAGTGTCAATGAGTGATGTTAGACTCGATCCAAAAGAGAAACTTAGTCCTAGGGTTCCCTTTCTCAAAATGTTTAAATGATAGCGTTACAAGCTGAAAAGTCTGCAGTAAGATCATAGGCGTATAAATTACTATTATTATTGTTATCTTCAAGATTTAAACCTGTCCCGCTATCATTACATGATACAGTTTTGGCTATTAAGTCGTAAAAAGGTCGAGTACAAAGGGATAGGTCTCCGTTGGATAACTTTTCATAATCACGTCCGTGAGGCAGCCATCTCACAGTAAATGATACCCTCTAAGGCCGAAAGGTCAGTCGAATATAGGTACTTTTTATAATTCCCGATAGCTTCATTGTTCCAAATTTCCTATTATTACTTTCTGGGTAAATTTCCGTTACAATGTAGATATTGATACCGATAAAGCCTTGAGTGAAATTAAAAATACTTGTTTCAACTCTCCATTAATATGGTACTTTGCTTAGTACTCAAAGCGAATTTTCAATTCCAAATACGCTGTGGCTGATAATTTCACTTTCTACAGTAAGAGATAAGCCTCCAACAGTTTGAAACAGGTTCTGGACATACATGTTGTAGCAGTAGGCTTACTTTTGATTTTTAAAGCAAATTTTTTAATTTGACCGTGATAAAATGATTCTAGTATCTACAGATGTAAATGAGTCTTTCTTGAGAGAAATGTCGCCATTTAATCGACCGTAAAATTCATAAATATTATTTTTGACTTTAGCTGCTTTATCTATATGTGCAGTTTCTTCATCTTTTGAAGCTATAAAAAACCAACGAATGCTTGAGATGAGACTGATTTAGCAATCGTCTGAATAATTAACAAATTTCTATATAGCTCTATAAGGATAATTAGCCGCTGATTGCCACCTAGTGAAGCTTTCCGTTAAGCATAGACTTCACCTGGTACATTAACAGGAAATTTGATTCTGATATACTAATTATTCATCACCCGTAGAAATCTGTACCATCATGTTTTTGGCAATTTCGTTTTTACACTATAAAAACACATTTCTAGGTATTGATCAGAAATACCTGGAATATTGAACTCAGCAGAACATCGTATGTGGTTAATGAAGGCAGAGGTAATACGATAAAGTTGACTCCGCTAACGCTAATCTGTGTAGGTCATTGAGAAGAGATCCAATTCATCTTACAACAATCTGGACTGGAGGAATGAAGGAAATGCATCTTTATGTCGAGCGCTGGCCGTATAATAAACATTTTCATGAAAAACCTTACTTATTTATACACACATCGATATAAAAGTTATCAGTTAGAAATTGAATAGCAAATACATCAATACATTTTCCTTTAGATTTTTTTTTTTTTCTTAGTCTTTTCTTTATGACAATCTTCTTGATCCTTCGACCTTGCCTGACATTTACGTCTTATTTTACGCTTTACATCATCCAACATCTCATCTGAAACATCGGCTATACGTCTATTTAATGCTGTACGAGGATTATTTCCTGCAGCAATATCTTGAATAGTATGCAACCTGTTCTTATACGCTTTTTGTTACCTATATTATTCCCCCGCCTGCTTCCTGATAGGCCTTGCCACTCTCCATAGCTTGGCCAAAAATCCACCTAATCCATACCCCCTCTGCATTTTGTTCCCTGAATACCCTTTCTTCGGTCCATTATTACAGGAGTATCTATCTTATATCCTTACACTGTGAGAGTATGTTAAGGAATGAAAAAAACATATCCCTTGGTCTCACATCTTCTTATTTAGGTAACCATTGGGGCAAACGAGTTATAGCAGTTCTAACAGATACAGTCTCACACACCCTCAATTTACGACGATTCTGCGTATCCCTAACTCCCTTATCTTGTATACTTGCATCTGCTTCTTCTAATATGAACTTTGCATAACAATGCGCCGTATGTAAAGAAAGATTCCTTCTACATCTAATATATATGCACGCGTTACAGAGTCAAAATTGTCTATTCAAAGTAATAATCAAACATTAAAATCTATAAAACGATTAATCTTTTTGCGAAAATATCTACTCTAATATTAAAGGAGGTTTAGGAATGCCACCTTTTGTGCTCATTCTACATATTGAAATTCACAAGCCATACCTGGAATGAGAGCATACTCATGGGGAGTACATATAATGCAAGTACTCAAGAATCGTTCATCATTTGTTCATGGGGAGTCATCCTTTTCTCACAATGTTATAACCCCTCATCACAACACTATAGTACGGATATCAGGAAAAGATATACTCCAACTCAGGCATCCGTCTACAAATGTTTACGCTTAGCCATTGTCATCCGTTCGAAGAAAAACATGACACCGTCTCGAATAAGTCGTGGCTCGAGCATCATCTAATAGCCGAATATTTTACAATATACTTGAACATTAATAAAATATAAAACTTTATCTTCATAATCGTCATACTACGTACCATTTCTAC
>JABUQX010024735.1:17500-20000 GCA_015478945.1 Trachelipus rathkii | reverse complement strand
AATTTTTTTGGCTAAAATATAAAACTTTGAAGTTCTAACTGCAGTACTTTAACTTAAGAATGAACTATCGTTACGGTTTACATTGCTGAAATATCAAGTTAAAAAAAGGTTTATTGTTGAGAAAACCCATCAAGAATGTTCAAGTAATTGTTGACATTAATTGACTATACCATTACAATGATGGAGTGATTCGTATGTTAACATGTGTCTTCCCAAATCATCACCAAACAACCTTATGATTGATACTATGAATTAGATGGACGATACAGGTTAATATATAACATGATATATTGATGAAAATAATGAAAATGATCTTATCTAACCTAGCTATTAAATAGTAACTAGTACTATCTAGTAGTACTAGTACTAGTACTAACCTGTATACGTCATTGAAGTTTTACCACTTTTATCTAAATTTCGAGTTGTCTTTTTGAATCTAAAGTTTAAGCAATTCAGTCTGTCCATGTATGCTGATTTACAAAGTTCTCTTCAGACAATATTTTCAAAGAGGATATAGAGTACTGTTGTTACTTTTACTGCAGTAGTTGAGTTGTTTGGTCACAATCTTTGTTAGTTATTGATGGTAACAGTCACTAATTTTCGATTTTATCTTCGTCGATTAAGTCTTGGAAATGATTTGTGTATGCAGTCACAATTATGCATATTATTGCCCTTCATACCATAGCTGTGGAGACTGAGAAAGAGTTGGAGTAGAAGCTGGAGTAAGTAACCGGGAGCCGGTAATAGTAGAGAAGCTAGACACTGAGCAAAAAAATTAGTTGCAGTCAGAGCCGAGGTCGTAGAAGAAGCTGAAGTAGAAGAAAATCTCTCTCTCTCTCTCTCTCTCTCTCTCTCTCTCTCTCTCTCTCTCTCTTCTCTCCTCTCTCTCTCTTTCGGTTATTAAAACCTAACCCCAATTGTATATAACATTAGCAACAAGTCCACCAATTTGGATTTTACATTACTTTCCCTCCTTGGATTGAGCTCTGTCCGTGACCGGTGGTGAAAACTATTAAAAGAGAGAGTTATTTAAATTCTATTATTTACATTCCTAATATTTTAAATTACTTATTAAACAATAAAAGACAACATAGGTATAATGTACGGCACACTATTTACATAAAAACAATATCCGCACATCACAAACGCGAATAAAGATGCGGAAGCAAACAATATATATATTATATATATATATATATATATATAATATATATATATACTATAATAATATAAAATTATATAATATATATATATATATTATAATAATATATATATCATAATATAAATATATATATATATAATTTATATTTATATATTATATTATATATATAATATATATATATATATAATAATATACTATAATATATACTATATATATATATAATTTATATTTAATATTATTTATATATATATATATATATATAATATGATATTATATAATATATAATATTATATATATATATTTATATATTATAATATACTATATTATATATTACATATATAATAATATATGATATATATATATATATAATATATAATATATATATATATATATATATATATATCTAAAATAAATTAATATATATATATAATATATATATATATATATATATATATATAATATATATATAATATATATATATATAAATATATAATATATATATATATATATGTTATGCGGATGATTCGGTTTTGTGTGGCGAATCTGAAGAAAGTTGAGAGGATTGTGAGAGGGATTTGGTAGGGTGGGGTAAAAGGAGGGGTTTGAAAGTAAAAGTACATAAGAGTAAGGTTATGGTGCGAGCGAGGACAGTCCTCGGTGTGAAGTTATGTTTGATGGTGAGCAGCTGGAACAAGTTTCTTGAGTTTAAGTGAGGGAAATAAGAAGGACTAATCAGGAATATGGATGATGCAGAGTGTAGCAGGAAAGTTTGACAGGTAGGAAGTGACTGTGCAATTAAAGATCCTTTGTTGTAATGTTTAGAGTGCGCTAGAGTCTTACATGAAGTAGTTGCTACCTGTTGTTAACGTATAGTACTGAAACTAATTTTGTGGATAAGAGTATAGATCTAAGACACAACGTGTTCAGATGGACAATCTTAGGGGGGTGATAGGTGTTAGAAGAATTGATTTAATGAGGAATGATCACAATAGGAAATTGTGGTGTTGTGAAGAAAGGAAGTAGTAAATGAGAGAATAAATTGAAGAGTACATTGAGATGGTTTTGCCATGTAGAACAGTGTAGAAAAGGGTATGGATGATAGTCGGAGGTTAAGCGGAATAAATAGTGGCGAGTGTTGCTGAATCGAGCCGGTTTTGAGACTGAAGAAAAATGAATGAGTCACTATGGAATGCCTGAGGAGAGGAATATGAATTTGCTTTAGGTTGAGAACAAAGCGTGCATAATATTAGAGAAACGGCGTTTTTGTGAAGGGTATGGTTGTGGCCCACCTGCGTCTAAAGGGTGTGACCATGGCATTACGAGATGCCTCCAGTGATG
>JABUQX010024735.1:0-2500 GCA_015478945.1 Trachelipus rathkii | reverse complement strand
ATATATATAAATAATATATATATATATATTTAGATATATATAATAATTATATAATATATATATATATATATAGTATATATTATTATAATATATATATACTATATATAATATATATATATAGTATATATAATTTCTCTAGATATATGAGACTAGGAGGGCATAAACTAAACTTAAATTTTTCCTGCGTCTGAATGATGCAGAAAATAACACTTCTTGTTTACAAAGCCTGAAAAATTCGATTCGTTCAATTCAATTTTCTACACATATTATAGAGTGCCTACACAATCCCCGCTTCTAATAACATTGTTGGTGCTTTTCAATCTCTTTTGTATTTTCTGTTGGAAGGCATAACATGGTCATCTCACTTTACCATGCTTCTGAAAGGATTAATGTTCAAACGCTTTTATGAAATTACTCAGTAATCGCCAGTTTCTCTCTCGTTATGGAGCCATCCATTTTTCTATGAAATAAGCCTTATCATTTTAATGATTTTTTATGCACACACACTTTTGCTTGTAATATTAATGTAAAATTATTTTTTCTTTCCAAGTCTCGCTTTCTGAAGCTTTCCCAATTTTTTTTCAACTGAATCTTAACGATGGCGACAAAGGTTTTGAAGAGCGATGTCCAATGTAATTTTTATTACATTGCGGAAGAATGCATTACGTAGATTTCAGCTTGGAAAAAGAATTTGGAAAGCCTCGAGAAAAGCAAGACTAGGGAAAGGAAAAATGTAATTTTTTAATCAATATTGCAAGTTAAAACTGTGTGTGTGTGCATATCAAACATTAATTAAAGATGATAAGGCTTATTTCATTGAAAATGAATGGCTCCATAACGAGAGAAGAAACTTGTGATTACTGAAATAGTTTCATAAAGCGTTTTGGAGACATTAATCTTTTCAGAACAATGTAAAGTGAGATGGAAGCCATGTTATGCTTCCAAGAAATACCGAAAGAGATGAAAACACAACAAATGTTAATTTGAAGCCTTGTTGTAGGCCACCTATCCAATATGTTAGAAAATTGAATGAACGAATCGAATTTTTCAGGCTTGAAAACAGAAGTGTTATTTCTGATCATTCAGACGCCAGGAAAATTTAAGTTTTAGTTTATGCCCCTCCTAGTCTCATATATCTTTAGAAATTATATATATATATATATATATTATATATATATATATATACAGATATATATATATATATATTATATATTATATATATATATATACTATATATATATATAATATAATTATATATGTATATAATATATTATTTATATTATATATATATATATATATATTATATATTATATATATATATATTATATATATATATATATATTAATATATATAATATATATATATATATATATATATAGTACACGATTGGTGAATATTTGGGCTGCGCATTTACACTGTTTGTGCAAATACTTGACTCAACTAACATATAATCTTCCAAATTAGTACATTTACTTTCGATCCTATAATTCGATCAAAAGTTCCTTTTCATGAACTCGAAATTAGTGTCTTTTCATTAAATACTTATAAACGCTTAAAGATCAGTCCAATTGTGAGAAACAAGATTTGGTTTTTATCTGAAAGTTTTCAAGTTCAGTGTCTCAAATCGCGATAATTTGATCTTCTTGATTCAACCAGGCTTAATCAATATTCTAATTAGTTTCAACTTGTTCTAAAGATTTAGGTTTTATGTTTTTTTAAATGGATATTATATATATATATATATAATATATATATCTATATATATATATATATATATATATATATTATATTATATATATATATATATATATATAGTATATATATATCAGAGACGTGCCCTCTGGTAGGCAAGGTAGGCAGTGCATGCCCTATAAATAATTAATTAATTTATTATTTTATTTTTAATATTTAAACATTTAATCCATAAAAACATTAATTTCTAAGATCTATTATGCGAAATTTAAAAAAAATTCAATTTCCTCTTGTAAAAGGCAGAATATTTTTTTGTGCTTCTGCGCCGCGCGCGACTTTGTTGGGCTTCCTATATTGAACTAGGTTAAATGGAGGCGATTTTCCGATGCTGTTTTTCATGATTTAATGATTAGTGTGTTGTAACTTATGTGGCTCAGGATGGTAAAGGCATTGCGTGAAGTTTTGCTTTTGAACGGTCGGCAAGTTTCCTGAAGTGTTTGGTAAAGACTGTCGTCGAGGGAGGATATAGTTCTCTTCTCTCTCTGTCGGTCCTTTGCTTTGTCTCTCTCTAGCTGTTCTCTTCTCTCTCTCTTCTCTCTCTTCTCTCTCTTCTCTCTCTCTCTGTCTCTCTTCTCTCTCTTCTCTCTCCTCTCTCTCTCTCTAATATATATATATATGTAAATATATATAATATATTATATGTATATATATATTATATATATATATATTATGTTATATTTTATTATATATATATATATATATATAATTATATATATTATTTATTAATATATATATATCTATATTAATA
>JABUQX010024734.1:15000-40761 GCA_015478945.1 Trachelipus rathkii | reverse complement strand
TGTCTTTGTCTCTGTTTTTGTCTCTGTTTTTGTCCTTTTCATTATAATATTTTGTAGACTTGTACATGTCCCCTCTGAGAAATTACCCTTCTACAATGAACATTCCTAACTCTTTCAGCCTTCTATAGCTCTTATTCCAACAAAATTACCCATAATGCTCTCATTTACCCCACATCTCTGTAGTACATATCTAAGTTTTCTTCTACTATGCTCATTCATAATTTTCTCTTATTACTGCCTAAGTTGATAGCGTTACGTTTATTTAAACTTCCTGGATTCTTGTAAACATTGCGATTTAATGCCCAGCATCTTATTAGTTTTATTTCTTGCTTCTAACACTCGATTTAGCTACTTTCGAAAATTACTGCTTATAACAGACCCTTTATAATTCTTTTCTGTCCACGATAAACCAATCTCATTCATATTGTTGAGTTTAAACTTTATTGGAGTACCTAGATTGGAACCGTTACCACTTTTTACTATTAAAAATTACTTCTGCTACTTATCATCTGCCCACCCAAGAAGGTTATCAAATCATTTGATCTTCTATAACATCATCACTATTGCCTAAACTGAATTAGCCACTTTGGTTTTCATTGCAAACTTAGAGCCTTGCCTTTAAGTCCCTGGTCTTAAATCATTTATTATATATATATTTATATATATATTATATATATATAGATATACTATAGTCAGTATATCAGAGGTGAGTATATTGATTATTATGTAGTTATATTATATATTTTATACTACAAATTTATATAGAGTAAAGAGGTTCTTTAATATTCGTAGTCAAAGATAATACATATTTTATAGATAAAAGGTTTTAATATTATCAAAGAGTAAAATCTATTACATGTTATAGCTTGACTATTATTGTCATTACCTTGTAAAAAATGCTTTGGAAATTTAATCCGATTTTTTTTATTATGTAGGGATAATACATTTTATTCCTTCTAACTAACATTATTATTTTATAATTATAAAAAAAATACTTCTTTTCGGCATTTTTTAAACTCCACAACGATTTAAAAATATTCGTTTACGTTTATTAATTTCTTCTGTGTTAGTTAGGCTTGTGTTAGACTGCCATACCTGCGTCAGCTAACTCGCTAGATGGAAACTGATGATACTTTTACTAATTACAGGAAACGATCTGTTTTATTTATTTTCTCCAGAATTGCAATATATAAAACATGAGTTATGTGAGATGTGTCAAATATATTGTTATGTTCTGTATGAAATGTAAAAAAAATAAAAATTTATAAAAAAATAAATAAATGATATAAATAATAAATAAAAAATCTATTTTCTGTAGAACTATTTCCCACCCTCCGGCGAGGGTCTCCGGAACACCCCAAGGTTATACCGGTGTCGCGGGGGTTCTCCCTCCCTGTACAGTGGTATGGAAACTCCTCCCCCTGTGTTCCCTCGGTTGAGCCCAACATTGCGTTTGTAATACCTTTTCAAATCAATATATATATATGCTGTGTATATAATTGTTATTATGTATTATCTATTATATATTACTATTATATTAGTATATTAAATATATATATATTATATATATTATTCTTATATATATATCTTACTATGTCCCCGCGACGGCTGCGAGCTCCCCTTCCCCAAAAAAGCAATTTTTATTTATTTTTTTCATATTTTTTTTAATTTTTTTTTACATTTTTCCTACATTTTCAGCATTTTATCAATGTATTCCTTTTTCCTGTAGCATATATTAGTTTTTGAGATTTTTTTTTTTTCTTTTTTTAGTTTTCCTCGATTAAATTTTACCAGGCATTCCAACATGTATCCCTTTTTCCCTGTAGCTGATTGTAGTTTTGAGATATATATACAGTATTATATTATATATAATAATATATATATATATATATATATATATATTATGTATAATATAATATATGTATATATTATTTATATATATATTTATATTATCTTATATATTATATTAATTATAATAATCAAATTAATGTATATAGAATATATTTGACTATGGTGAACAACTGAATTAAATTTAATTTAATACATTCATTAATGTTAATTATTCCCTAGCAAGATGTAAAGCTGTTGCCATTTTATTTCCCTTTCAAAATTTTCCTTAACGTCATCCATGGGATGACCTAGTATATATACTATATATATGTATATATAGATATATACATAGGTTATGTATATAATATATATATATGTACTATTATATATATATTATATTTATATGATTATATTATATATATATAAAATATTAAGGCTTGGGTTCAAGTCATTTATGTCTTGTACTTGGACTCAAGTACATTTTTTTGACTTGATAGTACTATGTATGCCACCTACTGGTAACTTGTGCGATACTTGCACAAATGTTACTTTGTATTTTTAACTTGTCAATATATTTTTTTTTTCATTGTTTACGTTATTGATATTATTATTTCTATGTATATTTTCTTCGCATTGTTTATTATGTTACGATATTAAAGTATGTTCTTTATATCATATATATATATATTGAGGATGCCGGATATCCGGCAACGATCCGGCCTATCCGGCCAAGTTTTTGCAGTTTTTGACTATCTGTATCAGCGGATATCATTGTTATCGGCCGGATACCGAAATAATTACTTCCCTAGTAGAGTTTCCATTTCTTTGACGTTAATATCTCCTTTTATTGAAATGTATATATATATATATATATTATTATATATATATTTATTATATAATATATATATCTATATACTATATTTAAGATATATATACTATATTATATATATTATATATATGTTTATATACACTTGTTGTAGAACTTCGATGTTTTTATCTTTTCGTTGAGGACCAATTTATTATTATTTTATTGCATCATTTATTTTACTCCTCAATAGCATTTTATCTGATATTGGTCGGCGCGAACGTTTCTAAGAAACTATACTTCATGAATAACTTAAGCTTAAGAAAATTGTATAAAAAGAAAAAGATATGAATTGTTGATTGTCAACTCCCTCCATGCATTTAAGCCTTTTAGTTTTGTTAACTATTTACTTTTTACAAAAACTTATAATATTTACCGATGATTAAACAATACCAATTTCTGTGTTTCTGCCAGGGTACCCCCCAAGATGTGCCAACGTTAAAAATTTGTGCCGGCTATAAATTGGCATTCCACTGAATTCCACATTTTTTTTTCGGTAGTTCCTCTATGGCGAATTGCGTAATTAATATATTGCGTAATTGATAATAGGCTTCCGCTAACTGCCGAATCTCCTCAATTTTTCAAAATTATCGCAATCACAACTACACAGATTTATTGTTGTATTCCAGAATTGTGACTGTTAATTGCTGAACGCCCATCCTTTCTATATATTTTATTATATATATATTATATTATATATATGATATATATATATTTATATATAGTATTATATTATAATATATTATATTATATATATATTATAATATTCTATATATATTATATATATTATATATATTATTATATATGTGGTAGTTTACTTTTTAATGCTGCCATTTTCTTTAAGTATAATATCGAGAGATAAGTACTTATTTATTTTAACTTATATTTTTATACTATATATTATATATATATATACTTTTATTATATATTAACTATTATATTATATATATATATATATATATATATATAGTAATTATATATTTTATTTTGTTTTATCATTAGTATATATCATATATATAGTATATATATTATATAGTATTATATATATTATATATATATATATATATATTATAATATTATATAGTATTATATATATATATATATATTGATATATATATATATTATTATATATTACTATAACACGTATTACATAAGTCTCTACTGTTATTATATATTCTAACGTTTCATTTTTATATTATAATATATATAATATATTATAATATATATATATATCATATATATTGTAGTATATTATATATATATATATATATATATATACAGAGGTGTCTCGACGATTTTGATACGCAGTGTATCACTTACGGCATTTTCAAAGAACATATTCAGTCTGATAAAAAAGTTCACATTATTATTCATTAAAAGAGAGTATATTTACGGTTTGTGTTGGTGTCTGCGCACGCGCAATTCAAAAACCGCGCACAAACATGCGATAGTGTCGATGGGCCATGATATTATTTATTTGCTGATCTGTTGAAGATTTACATAAAATGAATGGTGGGCTCTTCCTCTCACATTATTTGATATCAGTTGTTCATTTTTTCCACGCAATTGACATTAATAACATACTAGACGTCATCCGTGACATCATGTCCCTACCAGAAGCCTAACGTGTCTTTGATTAGAATAAATTAGGTTTAAATTTCATACACTGTCAATAATATTTAACATAACGCACTTCATTGCAAATGATTAAAATTAAAATACCTGAATGCATACCCTTTTAGATACCTTTTGAGAGAGAACCTTCCCATGTGGACAAATATGTGAGAGAGAAGAATTTTCAGTTGGAGAGAGAATGAGAGGTAAACGGAATTAGAGAAAATGATAAGTGGAGTTTTAATAGAGGAAAGAAATAACTGTATGCAATACATTATTTCCAGGAAAGGTCGAAGACCATTTAAATAGGACACCTATTTATACTAATGTTTACCTTGCCCCTTCCATAGGTAGAGGAGGCCAAGGCATGCGTCTTGCTAGACTGTAGGCAGCGAGTTATTGTCGTGTCACGCACAGGGTTAAACGATTAGAGCAAGAAGTAATTTTAAAGCTGCCTTCAAAAACCATCTTGTTACGTGCAAGGCTAGTAAGAATCCCAATCCAAGTGTTAAGAGGAGGAATACAGCTTGTATGTCTCGCATGCATAAAAGTATTACTACTTTTTCAAGTGAGCGAAGTTAGGAGTGAACCTAGTTGGACATAACTGTTTAAGCGGTATATCTTAGATTAATTTTGCCCATACTCTTAATATTGCTTTTTCTTCTAAATGTCTATCACGAGGTAAGGAATACGACATTTCCGTCTTTGCCAAACATGGCCTATATCTAGTTAGAGAGTACACAGATGGGAATCGTTCGTTGTAGTGCCCTCCTCTTTCCAGCCAGTAAAGTATCGCCCAGGGCACGCCAGTAGCCCTTGCCGTAGTTGTAGAAAAAGGAGTTGTTCAGGATGGATTGCAACCAAACTTAGAGATTCAACAAACATCACTATATCGCAACCATTGCGACATGTTGTTTATCCAACAAGAAAGGAAGCACCCTGTCAGTCAAACCCGCACGCAATGTGCGAAGTGTTTAATGTCCCACAGGAAAGGTAGCAGCCCGTTGGTCAGTTCGATAATCCTTCGAGCACCAAGTGCGAATTGTTACTTCCCGAAGGAAGGCGCCCTGTAGATCAAACCTCTTAGCATACAGTGCGACGGTTCACTTTCCACAGAGAAAGGAAGGCAGCCCTTGTCAGTCAAACTCACCGTGTTGCCGAATTGCTACTTCCCAACAGGAAGGAAGGCAGCCTGTCAGTCCAACCCATTGCATAGCACTAAGTGCCTGGAGACTTACGAGGGAAGCATAAGAAAGAATCATCGACAGAACAGTGTAAGCCAGGAGTCAGAGCCAGGAGATGGGGAAGCACAGGGTGGGTAGGAGATGAAGAAATCGGACGCCTCTACTCATCACAGTGTAGGATCCTCATGGAGGAGCTTACGAAATATAGAGACATCTTCTGTCTCAATTAAAGGAAAATTTGAGTCAATCAAGAAATTAGATTTCAGACGAGCCCCGACGCATACCAATCGATGGGCTACTTATTGCTGCGGACGAGAAGAATTAAAATGTATTAGGTGATGAAATACTGTGTTGTACATGGTCGGCAATGTATGATACATAAAGTTAGAGCCGAACTCAGGAATATGGATCGAACGTAGGGCGAAGATGGTGATAAATGACCAGCTCTTACTAGAGGTTGTTACGTGCTATGAGCTAATACGGATCAGTCAGTTGAGAATAACAACGACAGTGTCTCAATATATAATGTGAGTGAATAAAAATTTTATTTGAAAATAAAGGAGTGAACCTGGGAAAAATGGTTCCGGAGATATAGTGGAATTGCTGGTGGAAGTTAAGCCAGAGATAGGGAGGCTGCCAAGCTGAATTATTTCAGCCGATAGTAGCCACTGCTCAAAGGTCTTTCCAAGCACAGAGCTCAGGACAAGTGTACAGAGAGATCATTTTGGAACGGAAAATGTCAAAGAAGAGTGCAGAGAAGGTGGTCGTTGTTATTTGTTAGAAAAGCTCATGCAGATACTGAAGACCTGCTGAGCTCGTTTGACTGCTGATGATGTTCTGCATCAGTGTACTTCGGCACTAGATGACGATACTGTTCCTGTCTGCCCGCTTCAGAAATTTGAAATTGAGCTACTCCCAAACACCCCTAAAGTTATCTTCCGTAAACAATATCACCTACCTCACAGATACTTGCAAGACATAGATGATTTTATAGATGCGGCATTAAAGAAGGGATATATCAAGGCTTGTTACAGCCCACATAGCTCACCATTATTAGTAGTAGCAAAGTAAAATAGCACGAGACCAAGGGTCTGCATTGATTACAGGTACCTCAACTCCCATAGCGTTCAAGACGTGTTTCCCCTGCCGAGCATAGAAGAGATATTCACCTCGCTAGGAGGCAATACGGTCTTCACAAGTGTCGACCTCCTTGACGCGTACAATTCGCTAGAAGTCGAAGAAGAAACGCAAAAGCTAATGCTTAGAACTAAAAAAGGTCATCTTATTGCCCCACTCGCTTGATTCGTCATAAGAATGCGCCTTTCCGGTCTATGCTAGTGAGCAATATTATGGCGCTCATAATCATCTCCTAGGGCCCGTTGCAAGTCTATCTTGATGACCGTCTAGTGCAGGCATGTAGACGTATAGTCCGAATCACTTTTGTAATTTGAGAATAAGTTCTTACCGCTCTTTAAATATAACAAGCTGAGCGTAAATATCTATATGTTGCTTCTACAATCATCTGTTTTGTACCTAGATTTAAGATTAGGACTGATGAATGTTCCAAGACCAGCGAATGTTGGTGGACAATAACCTTTTAGACGTACCTTATTCTCGCATTAATCCATTCTGGTTCTTCTCTTCTTCCTTAGCTTAAATAGAGAACTTTTGCATAAGCGGATTCCTTAAGTGGAATTGCATAAGTGGAATTTATGTAAGTGGATTCCATACAGAAAACCAGTTGAAAAAGAAAAAAAATATAAAAAACTATAGTTGACATTCCCCGATTATAGTAAAGAATTCTTCGTAAACACTGATGCCTGCAATTATGGCATTGGAGGCGTATTGTACCAGCTCACAGATGATGGAAAAGAGAAGCCTCTTTCCTTCATTTTGCCTGCGGACTGCTGAGAAGTGAGAAGAACTACGATACAATTAGAAAGGTTTCAGTGTTGGCTGTGGTTCTGCTACAGAGTTTAGAACACTTGTCTTTGGTTACCAAGGATACCATCATCAACCAGTAATCGTACCTTTGTTTCATTCTTCGCAATAAGCAGTTCAGACTTGGTCGGCTAGCTAGATGTAACTTATTTGTTATTAGTTTTTCCCCCAACCATTGCTGTACAAAAAGCGGAAAAAACTACATCCCATTCGGTTATTGAGTTAGACATCCGGCACCTAACGTTTTTCTTATTACAATTCGTAGTTAGAATAAAGGTAATCTTACCCGAAACAGATTTTGTTTATCTGGGAAACGTTTATAATAAGAAACAGAAAGAGTGCCAGTGTGTGTTCAAAATGCATTAAGCCTGAACCCTAATAACTCCTACCTGCTACATTTTTATTAAAGTGTCTCTATATTATGCCCACACATCCAAAACTGTATTCATAACAGGTCGCGCTACAGTATGATTAAGTGTGATAGATCATGCCTATTCGCTTCGCTCACGTGAGGACATGCGGAGGACAGTTTTAAAAAGAGAAGAGGGAAGAAAGATACATTTTCCCCCGCCTTCCAAAATTGGTAAAAATATTGTGCCTGGTGTATGTTGATTGTTGTGCTAGAGTGAAAGGCTCCAAAGCCTCCACAGCACGAATTAATAGACTGGCTCTTCCTATACACCCTTCTTCACACGTTCATTTGACAGTATTTGGAAACTCCCACTTTGTACCATAATCGGGGCAATTATCTAATTATATTCACGCATGATTTTTGCCTTTACTCGGATTGAGTGCCTTGTAGACTAGTGCGTTAGAAAGAGTTTTGCCAAGCGTGCAAGAAAAGGTTGCATATGTAGCAATAGCCCCGTCCCAGACTTTCTACGCATGTCGGACACTGCCTAGAATGTTCACAAGTCTTCAGGTGATTAAGGATTGTTGCAGGCTTGATTTTATAAAAAGGTAGCAGTTTGCCTTTAAAAAAGCATCCGAACGGGAGTCGTGTGAAAGAATCATCTTCTGATGATTGATTCTTCGCCTACTGCAACACGTTGAAAGACATACACCAAACAGATAAATTCTTAGTTTTGCCAACATCGCGATTCTTCCGGCTTATAATCGATCCAGCGGGTCCTCCCCGCATTGTCTTAATACATTGTTATATAAAGAGAGCCTTATGAAATGCATATTGTGTCCTCGCTATTTTGAATAAGCAGGGAAAAAGAGTCATTCAGGATGAGTGAACAGTAGTAGAAAGGACGACTAATATAAGAATTTATGGACCAGAGCACGAGTTGAAGAAGAGACCAACGAAGACATTGAGCAACACATAAAAAGCCAGATAAGAATGTGTTCAAAGATCGGAGTATTGTTTGATTCATCAGACTGTCAAGAATCTCATCATAGATCTCAAGTTATGTCGCCATGTTCGTAAGGGCCATTTGCAAATTGTCCGATTTAGAGCACCAAACAATCTCTGATTGGTTGATATGTTTAGTGCAGGCACCACATTTCCTGTCGATTGCGACAACTCGTCAACGAAGTGATCCCACAGAAAAGATTCATCTGATCACAGTTCCGGATTATGAATGATTGAAGTTTGGCTCCCCAGAGCGGTAAGAGAAATGTTAGCTCCATAAGTAAGGTTGAAGAACAAAAGATGAAGATGTGCCATCCAAAGTTGACTCAGAAAATCAGTTCAGAAGTAAGAAGATGATGTAAGTAGGAAGATTATTCTTACTCCACCTAGATACGACACCTTCCCAGTTATTCTTCCCCAACTCCTCCACCACACCCATCCCCCAGGTTTTGGACCGTAGCTTACCTTTCAAACTATTCCACACCAAACAACTTCAGTTTTAAATACAATTAACCCGGAATTCTCACTAATACCCACAAGGCAGATGGAACAAATCGGGATCTACCAGACTCCCGATCTCAAAATATCTATTTAGCATACCTAACCTAAACTGCCACCTTTCTGTGCTGAAAAAGATGAGAAGAATTAAACGAATTGAGTTTTCTCGGTAAACAAGATGAATAATTGTTAATAAGTAGGTGAAGGGGAAAAGCAAGACTCCCTGTAAAACCATCGCCGACGGTTAGTCTCTTCCGCCTTCAAACAAAGCTGATAATATCTCCGTAAATTTACCGGTTTTTTTCTTGTGAGCACACATCGTTTTATCATACCTCTCTTGTTCGAAAATAGTCTTTTAACATATTACTATCGCCTTTGCCCGCCGTGCCCGGTTCCAGTACGAGGACAGCAAAATACATGCTGAGAGTTCCAATACCTATCTTATGGTCACCGCCGATAAACAAAGACGACTTTTATTAGAAATCCGAGCCCTGTTAGAGAAAATTCTTCAAAAGAAGTGAGCACCAAAATGTAAGTGAGGGAGTATTATGGGGAGCAAATCCTCCTCTTTCAGTCAGCACTGTTTAGTCCATATCTCCCCGAACGAAACTCCGCCAACCTACGAGCAGTCTGCCTTAATGTTTCCCTTGAAAAAGGTTTTTTGTATTTTTTTCATTCTTCTAGCCATCATTACGACCTGTCTCCGAGGATACGCAGATCCACCCCTGCAACTACGTGACCATTCTTTAATCACGACGGATAACCCATAGTCCTCACAGATGCCGTTAGTGTGTAACAGACCACTAACGAAATTTTGCTTTGCTGTCATCGTGAAGATTTTACAACAGAGAAGGATTTGCTCCACCATATAAAAAATGCAAAATGCCTACTAGATAAAGGACATATTGCACTTTTTTGGAATCAGTTAAAGAATAATGTTACTAGAATAGTATAAAAAATGATAAGTAGCGTATATTACATTTAGTCGACTGAGAAATCGATCTACATAAAACCGATAAAAAATCTAATTCATGAAATATTTTCATTCTAATAAACACCGGCCGAACATTACAGTAGACTGACATAATGCGTGGTGAAAATATTCACATATTTCGAGGATCCTGAGGTAGCTAGAACAACTCTAGTGTAGCAAAAACTCGCACTCGTATTGATACTATATAGTCGTTCATAATGTGGAGATAGTATTTTATTCAATACTTTAAGACTCTGTTCTCTCATTAGATAAGCATTAAATGGTTAGTGCTGAAATAATGGTAATATTTACAGCGTCTGCCTGCCTGCTGAGATCATGGTTTTTGAGTTTGGGAGTAGTTTTATTCTTTTCCTCCCCCAAAACAGGAGATAGTTTGGAATCATAATTCTCATTTTATGGCTAACCCCCCCAAGAATCCTATCAAGATTAGCACTATGACAATCTTTGTATCAATGAGAGTAACTCTCGATGGGCTCAACAAAAAATTCTTAACATTCGCCTAGTCTCTAAACTGTAAAACCAATATTTTTGAACAAGGGTATTAGCCTGATAGTTATGTCCATATATTATTTAGTATGTTACTGTGAAAAAATAACACTTACCAACTTCATAACTAGGAAAAATTTACATGATGAGCATTTGTTTATAACGATTGGACAAACTATAATTTAGACTATTTCAGATTTGAAACAGTTTTAACAACTACAATGAGCTTGAAATAGTAAGTTTCGTGGTAGTGCCTATCATTTTGTCAAACTAGAATACATCTACCGAGGGACATTCTTTTTCATTTATTTCCTTTTAACCTCAAATCCTGACATGCAGCTTAGCCCAAGTAGCCCTCCGCGATTCTTTCAAAGAAAAGGGACCTCTGTAGTATAATTGAGTAAGCCATTCGCTTCGGATGCATGATTTACCCCAGCGCATTTTGGATTCTCTCGAGAACATACATCTTATTTCGATCCCTACTGTAGTTTTTTTTTGCAAAGTCTCTTGAGAAATAGAATTTTAAATATTTTTTTTATTCCTTTTTTTCTTCCAGAAGTTTTGTGCCGCTGTCGGACTCGACTGCCCCTGAAAAAATAAGTCCGCCCATAATATTTTATCAACGCCTATCGGAGATGGGATGATATGCCTTAAACAATGATTAACCAAATCAGACACTTGCCTATGAAGCTTTAATCATCAAATTATGAGATATGAGATGTTGCAAGATTTATGGTGAAATTCTCATTTCAAAAGTTTCTCAACAGCTTCTTTCAATCCCTCAATTTTATAGTAATGAGAGCTATCTAGGATACTCTATATTCCTGCTAATAAACAGAATGACACTCTCTCTGCTCTGGTAATTCGACATTTCTAGGAAAGAGATGTCGCTCGATACCTACCAATATTCCCTATATTTCTTAAATTTATTGTAGTTCTTAAACCAAGATTATTTATCTAGGTTCGTCAATCCAAAATATTGTAAACAATTATCTTATCTATATATTACCGTGAAAATATCACAATTAAAAGAAGCCTGAAATCAAGTAGATAAATTAATCCTCTGTCTTCACACCTGTAAAGAGCCCGAAATGTAAGATTCTAACAACATCCAAAGGCTGGATCACCCCAATCGCGATATCCATTAATTAAATTATTATATCACAGAAGTGAGAAACTGATGCGTTGGCTTAAGATATCAACGCCTTCTTGCCTATTCGATCTAGCATTAAATTACTGAATAAGTATATATGTCATCCATATTTTTAACTCAATCTTTAAAGTCTATTAGTATATCCTTGCTCTGTATAAGCTGACATAATAAATGTCTGTGATGCATTCACTATGCTAAGTAATATATTCAGGCTATTCTCTGATAATAACATTTGAATTTTCTCTGCGACGATAGTAGAGGTAACCAGGTAGGTTCTTCCTAAATAAAACGCGTAAATTGCTCATCCTCCATATTTGTCCCGAAATACCTTAAATGATATGCTTCTCATTTAGAAATTCTCTCGCATAGTAATTTTCTAGCTGCGAACTTTCGTAATTCATACGTCCAGTAGAGTCCACTCTGGAAGCCGCAACTGATAATAGTAAAGTGCAGCAGCACAGAATGTGGCTCGCTTCATATAAGATTTAGCGTTATGAATATATAGTATTCAGATTATTGGCATGTACAAGTAATTTTCTCTACTATTATTCGAAGTCACAATTTTTCTTATTTGGCAGTGTCTCTCATCCTGATTTGTCATATAATGGCTCATTCTCGGTATATTTATCTCTTAGTAAAACCACGTTATATATTTAACTGCTTTTATTTTTCTCATGAAAAAGAGAATTGAGTAGAAATTGGATGCTTGAAGAAATATGCAAATATATTGAAGGTGGAAGTTGCATATAGTTACTTACTATAAGTAGCAAGTACCGTAATGTAAGGTATTCATATACGATGATGTATATTTTCCAGAAATAACGAGTAATATTAATCTACAATAAACTTTGAATTAGCCCATATATTATATATAGACTTATAAAATATACTTAGCGAGGCTAATACTATTATAAGAAAGCAATTATACTGCAAAGTTATTTTAGTTTGATAAGTTTGAATATGTGAATATGATAGTGCAAGTTTTGATTCTGCTTTGCATGTATCAGTCTCTTTTTTTTATGTACAGGGGGCTGAACAATACCACCATCTCGCCTGCCTCTCTAGAGCTACGCCGCTGATTCTAAAGAAATTTTGAAAATGTTCATTTTATATATTTTCCAGTAAAAAATCTATATTTAAATCTCGGAAAAAAAGTTAATTCTACGCTTCATTGGGTGAGAAATAGATGAAACTAAAAGCTATAATTTACCTAAAAATTCAATAGGTCTCATATATATATATATATAAGTACTTGATGACCTAAATTAAATTCTACCAAATAAATCAAACATATTATACATAAACTATTACCATTTAATTTATATTATCAAAAAGATTGGCCTTTATTGAGAAAATGATTTATTACAGGACGATTTTAATTAGAAATTTAATACTTTGTCTTTCACTTTATATATATATAATATTTACTTGTCTCACAACATTCAGACCAATTATTTTATCTCACAATAACGTAGTTATATGAAAATGATTGAAATCACTAGTATATATATGTCAGTATATATAATTTATTATTATATGCTTATATTAATATATTATTATATTAGTTAGTATATATATCTAATATATGTAATATTCTATATATATTAATATATTATATATATAATAATTATATCTACTCCCTTCATTAGCTATATTGATATAAATATATATATATAGTTATTTATAGTAAATTTATATATATTTATTATAATTATTATATATAATTTAATTTAATTAATTATGATAATCAAATTCAATTATTGGTCTCATCATTACTAGGCTATTGAGCGGTATATATACTATACTATGGTTGTTGGATGCGTTATAAGCTAATATATCATCTATTATCAGCTACCTCATTACTCATCTCGTCCTCAACCCACTATTCCAATTCCAATCACCTCACTACATCACTACTATAATCTCCACTAGGCTCATACACTCAGTCACGTCAGCCCTGCTCATCCTCCCCATCCCTCCCTCCTCCAGCATCTCCTTTATTCCATCCATCGACCTCCTTCTTGGTCTCACCCCCTAAATTCCTCTCCCTTCCTAATCCCCTCCCGGGTTACATCCCACCATACCGCCATTCCGCCAAGAAAGCTTCCGCTGTGATGCAAAATCCCCGTCACCTAGTTATTCCTACAAGATTCCGTCTCATTCACGCATCTCGCGCTTTGTCGCCTCGCGGATCGTTTTTAACGACTCCCTTCTTGGCGGCCGATCGTTCTTATTGCTCCCAGACGCATTTTGTATAATAGAATATATTCTCTCTCCACTAATACACAACCAAAACTTAAGTTTATGACATAACATCCGTTACAAAACCGCAACAATGAAAATTAGATGAGTTTAAATCATGACTCGAGATTACAACACCACAAACATAATACCGGACCCTTCGACTTCTATTTCCATTACTCTCCTAAAATGTATCTCATTACCAAAGCCACTCATTTCTACATTTCGCAAAATGGAATCTAGTACACATCACATATCAAATCACTCGCATTGAACCCCAGAAACCACGTATTGCACTCAGTCCCTATATAAGAACTTCGTTCCGCCTCTCTGCTACGCCGCTTCAGCTTATTCCAAATTTATTCGTAAACCCATTTATCATTCGTTATTAATAAGTAATATACCGCACAAATGACCTCTATTCCCTTATTCTTACACTGCACGTATAACCAACTCATATTCCTTACACTCCATTTCTCCTGATAGACAACCACTAACAAAAAAACATACTATCAGTGCCTGTTCTCTCTCTTCCACCTATCCTTCCTCTGTCCTCTTACGTGTCCCACACTCACCCACTTAAAGTCTCGAACGCACTTTAAAAGATAAAAGCATTTCAATTGTACACCATGCTTCACATAATGACAAATCTTGAATGATCGGTGTTATTTATAAAATAAGCATGTATAAACATATCCTAATTAAATCACCTACCAGAGTAAGCAAAAACGCCCTCCTAGCCTTTTCTGTGAATCATTTAAATGATCTCCCTCCAATTACTAATCTTGTCATACTTACCCTTGACGTATTACCCTGTATTAAACTATAAGTGCTAAGCTTTGATTTAATTTTTTTTTAAGGTAACGATTATTTGTCTGGAAACTCATTTAAATCGTTCACCTTCTGTCGCTTCTCTGTCACGAAATGTAAAGAAGCCTCCACTGTCAATCGTTTAACTACCGTCTACCTCTAATTCACGCCACCATGTAAAGTAAAAGAGAAAGCACCAAAAATCTACAGACACAACATCTTCCGCCCCTTCTTTAATAAAAACAGATTCACTGGATAGAAATACTACAGCCATTAGCGATTAAAGAACTCACACATCCCATTACAAAAAGCCAAATCGAGTTAATCTTAAGTGCAATATGCATTGAATAACTCCACCCTCATCATTACGAAAAGACGATTAGCACCTAAATCATTGATATTGTCTCACCACTCCCACGTTTCGCCTGTGCATATACGGATCTAATACTACACATACCTGTTGACCCGTTGTGACGATATAAAACATCTGCAAGGATTGAAACTTCATTATCAAGAACCGCCCCTCTCATTGAACACAATTAAATAAAACACACCTCCATTGTTACCATAAGCAAGTACAAAAAAAAATGAAACTCAACCCTCCACAGATCCCACCCCAAAAAATTCCCTTCCTTACCTACTAGTAACTTCAATAAACAGATTAACTAGAAAGAATTTATACAGCTCCCTAGAACAAACTACTAACAACAAAAGTATAAAAAGATAACTATCACGCACAAAAAATATAACTCTCAAAAGATGCCAGTGCATACATGATCGTTACAAACTGCGTAAATTTCCAACGAAACACACACCGCATATTCTTAGACTCCACACATATCCAAAACAACCCATGTCCCGAATACTTCTAATCCAGTCTTGAGTTCTGAGTGTAGTTGAATTATTATTATTCACACAATCGCAACTATGATAATAATACCCAACGCTTAAGCTACCAAACTCTCTCTGTGCACTGATTTAACTCTACTTGTGCCCCTGTTCTCCATAATCATGTTCTAAGATGAGCAAGAAGTAATCTTAGCAATGTGTTGGGCAATCACCATCCCCTATGACCTCGAAGAGAACATCCCTCCCCTCCCTAGCACACTAACCAGTGTGCACGTAAATACGCACGCAAAAAATATTGTACTCCCCGGTCCCGGCTTCTCCAGCAACAACCTTCCCACTATTTGAATTTCAATACTAGTTGCAAAAAGTAAATTACATTAAATCTCTTTCATTTAATCTCGAATGAAGAGTTAGGTTTTTTCTTCGTATCACTTTCTCTCACACTTAAGACACTTGGTTGTGGAACGATGCTTTAGAATTTGGCGCACTCTCATTTGCAGTTTATGTGATCTCCCTTCTCCCCCCCTTATCAGAGGACCCAACAACCATGCCTCCAATC
The DNA here is from genome assembly GCA_015478945.1 of Trachelipus rathkii. NCBI lineage: Eukaryota > Metazoa > Arthropoda > Malacostraca > Isopoda > Trachelipodidae > Trachelipus > Trachelipus rathkii. The sequence goes on along the minus strand of JABUQX010024734.1, from coordinate 24,380 downwards.
CGTGGTACTTCACGAGTATATCATTTTTATATTCACAATAATGATTTAATGTCATAAGACACTCTACTGAACATTATTATACTCAAGCCAATTCTTACACCCTCTCTCTCACCTTATGCCATTTTCATTATGTATCAACAATACAATCGCAGACTGGACTTTTCCTGTATATTTTTACTTATATATCATTCCCATGCACTATATATACTATATAACTTTTACTCTTATCATTCACTACCTCCACTATACTATACTCACTACTCGTCACTAACTTATATACCTTTTTATCCCATCCTTCTACTCTACTCTTGCTCATTATTCTTTCGTCTCACCCTCCCACCCTACCTTCAATGTCGATAATAAGTTACACTAAAAATATAATAGTAATCTACCCAACCCATCAACGCTACTTCTCTGCATCCGCTAATTATCCCTCTGCCTATGCCTGTGACAAAAAAATACTGACATACTTTTGCGCTCCCATAATCTCATCTTATCATACTCACTTAACCACTCCCTATCTATTCTTCCCTCACCTCTCTTATTATTTATTTATATTAATTATACACTATTTTTTATCTCATATAACCTAATATACTATTACTCTCATATATATAGTAGCTCACTGACTATCAACTTTCAGACTTAGACTATGGTAACCTTTCACTATTTTGTACTCTTCTGCTTCGCCCTCACTACTCCCTATACTCTATTATGCTTTAGTCACCTCTAATCCTTCTTAATATTCCTATATTATATATCAGTGGCGGCTCTTGGTCACAACATTCTTCGTATTAGTGTGAAATCAAAATACTTTTTTCTTCCAATTTCTTATTAGGCTTACCTTTTATCCTTATTTTACCTCACCTATCCTCACTCTCACTATCCAACTACATTCTCACTCACCTATTCTTTGCTTAGACCACCTCTATCCACTTTTACTTATCAAAATCACTTCTATAAGGCCTACTATCCGTATTCTCTAGTACTATACTTACAATCTCTTCCACTCCCACTCCTCTCCGTTTGCTCCTCATATATAATGATTATTCTACCAGTATCCTACTCACGGTCGATTTCTTGTTGTCACACCTGTTCCTCATTTACCACTTTTTACACATCAATCCCACAATCCCCCTATCTCCCTCTATCTCTTCCTACTATGTAGCTCTTAACTCTATATTTTTCTACTCACCTTCCCCTTAACCTACAATCCTTTCCTTATACACTATATACCCTGGAACGTTATGAATCGTATATATCCTCATACGTACCGTATATACTACTTGTTAATAATATACAATAGTTATATTATTTTATATATTATCCCTGTTAACTGTTTTTGAAATTCTTCTGAGGTATAAAATAAAATATGTATCTGCTAACAAGAGTCTAAAGCGCAAATAATAGAGGTGTGCCCTAGAGCCTATATAGCAAACCGTTATTATTATTAATTTTTCAACAGGGTAAATGTTTATAGCTCCCGCTCATCGTTAATATTAAAAAAGGCTAAATCTAGTGAAAATATGACGAGCCGCTCAACAAGAGTCGCACTTCGAAACGGATAAACTCTATTACCCCCCCTACCCTCACCCCCTATATACCTATTATATTCTATATAATCTCTTTCTAAACCGAATTTAAATAAACTGTTATACATAAATATAATGATATTTCTAAGACATAATTTATTTATAATGGGTTTTACTATCATCTATATAACACTATCTAATTACATTTATTTATCCGTTGATGATTTCGTGATACTTTATTCAACATTCTATGTTAGATTCCTCTACCTACTAATCATACTCAATAAAATATAATATATATATAGGTATACTAAATATTTTATTTTTTATTCAATGTTTAACTTTATATATACTTATATAGTCTACCTCTTTCCCTACACCTTTCCTACCCTGTCATAAATATTATGTTATATTCATACTAAATTTTAATATATATAGTATGAACGTTATAGAAATCACCTAATATTATATATATTATTATAATATATATTATTTAAACTATCAAATACAATATAAATAAGTTTTAATACTTATAGCACTGCCATTTAAATCCTTTGTATATCCATATCTATTCATAGTACACCTATTTTATATTCTACATTATATCAACTTATTCTCCTCTTACCTATTACTTACCCTATATGTATATTATATCCTATATAACCGACGGACATTTATATGTTGTGCATATATAAGACCAAAAAAGAAACTACTGTAAGTAAATCATAATTACTAGATATTTACCTTTAAATATGTATCACCTATACTCATATATATATATATTATATATTATATACTATATTATATGTTAAGCTTTTTAATATTTTTTTGGTCATGGGAAAGCAAAATTCAGAGATAGATTTAGCTTTTACTCTTCTTGCATTTATTATACGATGATGAGCTATATTTCTATACTTTACTATAGAGATAAATATATACCATATATATAGTATATAGTATTATATAACCTACTTATATATATATATATATATGATATATATATTATATCTATTATACTACTATATATAGTATCATATTAAGAGATCCCCGAGATCGTGATTGGATGACCATTCTACCTCTCAACCTAATATCTTCCTTCTGTCCCAGCAGCTATCCATGAATTCCTTCATTATTAACCTAAATACATCCAACTATGATTTATTTAACAATTTCCGACTGAATAGTGGGATCTGCGCCTATATAAATATAAACATACCTGAAACACGTCTCGAATATCTTGAATCCCTTAATTTCGACGTTCTATGGCTTAAAATCTGTCTTACTACTACTACTACTACTACTACTACTACTACTACTACTACTGCTACTACTACTACTACTACTACTACTACCATTATTTTGTTTCTGCTACTGCTCTCCTAAAGAAATATATTTTCTAGATCTTGCTATCTCTCACGAAACTGTAACATCTTCTCATCCAAATGTTGAAGTCCTCTATTTAGGAGATTTAAAAATACACCATACCATACACCATATATAGGGGGAAAGAAGACTAAATCACTCAGTATTCTTAACGATCTGGAACAGTAGATTAAGGAATCTACACATATTCCAGATCGTCCTAGCCAATTCTTAAGTACGTTTGACTTATACTTCACAACTAAACCTTCTTGCTATAATTACACCATTTCCCTCCTATCGGTAACTCTGACCGCAATCTTGTAGTTCTTAATTATAACAATTTCTCTCCAACACCTCCACCCTCTCCAAAATTCTACTCAGTTACCCCAGTTATATAAAGGTCTTATCCGACCTGGTATGGAGTACTGTTCTCACGTTTGGGGTACCCCGATTCCACCTTCAATTTGAATATGGTTGAGTCTAAGGCTAAGAAACTAATAATCTGCTCCCTACTTTCATACTCCCTTGACCCTTTTTCTCTGCGACGTGACATTGGCACACTTTCTCTTGTATATAGGTATTACATCTGCATATGCTAGAGGGAGTTTACCTATAGCATTTCTCCACCATTTTGCCGCTCTTCTAGCAAAAGAGGTGCCTTCTTTTCACATGAATTTTGTATGAGTATTGGAAACTCAAGGCAAGGGCACTGTACTATCTCCTTCTTTCCAGCCGAAAACTTCGGCTGTAAAAATATCATTGTCGCCGTAACTATAATAACGTAGGTATAACGATTTTAAAAAAATATCATAACATTGTAATGAATGCAGTAGAGATTTATTTTTTGCCCTCCTGAAAAATAAAGTTTTTCTACATTAAACGTTTTACCACTCAGCCTCAGATATATAAAGAAACCAAAAGGTGCTGCGATTCCCAATGATTACCAACAGAATTATTCGTATTACTTGGAAGAGTTTCTTGTTTCGTTTTTATTTCAATCTTGTAGAATATAGCTAAATATTTATTTATATTAGAACAAACCGGATCAAATGATATTTTTGTTAAAGGTGGGAATAGTGCGTGGGTAACTTGGGGGGGAAACTTGACCCGAAACAGAAGGGAAAACTCATTTTAAAAAAGGTAAAACTTTAGTTACATTTCTGTCTTTATGCTATTTTATAATGTTAATTGTAGGGTGTGTATTTTTAAAGGCCTATTTAGTAGAGAAGTATTATAGTAATTCATATCTTGCTTATTTATGTAGACTGGAATCGCAGTGGATAGGCACTCCCAGATCATAACGAATGGAGAGAGAGAATGCGAACTTGAAATGTTCGAGTTCACTTCGCCAACAACCAAAAAGCAAATTTGTCCGAGTGATCTCTCATACTGACCGCTCAACCGCATAGTTCTCGCGAACACTTGGTGTATGTGTGTGAGTGTGTTTTCTATCTAACAATCAAGTACTGAGACGATCATTCATGTGCTCTCATTCGCCCTTGCGCTGGAGTTCGCTATGGTTTGGGAGTATCTTTATCCTATCTTTTTCACTATGACTACTTTTTAATACTGAGAGCATAAAGATGTCTTTAAACTGTAAACAGAATAAAACTGAAGCCCCGTACAATTACAAAAGCTTTTTAAGGGATAATATTGTATGTAAAATTTTTAAAAGCTGAAATTGCCTCTCTTCATGGCATCTTAAATAAATACTTAGGGATAAAACTAAAATTGATAACAAACTACCTTTTTTAGTAGACTATTCTAGCGACAATTTATAGGAAGTTAATATTAATAATAGTTATTACTCCGTATAGTTTTAATTGTAAGGTCCAAATATATTTATGAATTCTTAGCAAAAATAATGGGTCTTAACTATTTAATCAAAAACCGTGAGCAATATGTTAAATTTTCTTATTTGGGGGCGAAGGATGGCTGTTCGAGAGAGGAGCTAGTCAAACCAGAGCCTAACCTTTAAATGTTTATTTGAATAATTTATCAAAGAGAATCGCAAAACCATTTCAAAAAATCTATTTAAATTTTATCATATTCTCCTCTATATATTGTATGAATTACATTGTTGGTAACCTTAGTTTCAGCTTTTAATATTTAGATAGCTAGTCATCAATCCTTTTTACAGCTGGAAGGCTTCTATTCAATATCGATTAACACAGAAGAAAAGCAAGAACAGTTAGATAGAAACAGGCAACAAAAATTGCTAAACTCTCTTGTTTCTCACCAGCTAACAATTTAATTCTCACTTTAACTTAACATTTATTTGGAGAGATGGGAAGTTGTTTAACATTGAAAAATTTTTCCCAACTAGCATGAAGTACCCCCTAAAATTCTTTCTTGTATCAACAGTTAACAGTTTAATTCCCCACTCTCTATTCATAACGTTTGGAAAAGCTTGGAGGTGTCAATGTTAAACCTTTTCTCTCTAAACTTGTCATCTAAAGCTAATGGCAATTAAATCTACATTGGAGGGTACAGTTAATTCTAAGTCAAAACATGTACATCATAGGTTTACAGTTTTTGCTTGGACTTAATTGTAGTTTCGATAGTGTGAGCCCTTCACTCCATAGAAGCAATAAGTGAGCGTGCATATGTTACAGGAATGATTGTGTGCAGCAATAATAACTTATTAACTTTAAATCCAGGTACAGTGTTTTTCAATACTATATAATAATATATAATAATATTATAATACTATAATAACATATATAAAAATTAAAGTATATTAATTATATTTATAAATATATTATTTTTAAAACTATCAGAGAACAGAACATTACGGCCGGTAAATTATTTAAAATAATTTATTTTAAAAAAAAAAAGAGAATATATATATTATTATGGGATTTACAATAATTACGTAATAATATATGGTAAATGATAAATTCATTCATATTACCTTTGTTAATTAAAAAATGGAAAGAGAAGATACAAGTAAATTATTTCATCAAAATATATATATATATATATATAATGATATATAATATATATATATAATATATAATATATATATAATATATATCATATATATATATATATATATTAATATATATTATATATATTATATATATATATAGATATATATAAATATATTTATACTATATAATATTAATATATATATATATATATATATATATTATATAGTATATATATATATATTAATATATATATATATAATATATAATATAATATAATATATATAATAATTAATAATTAATAATAATAATAATAATAATGATAATAATAATAATAATAATAATAATAATAATAATAATAATAATAATAATAATAATAATAATAATAATATTAATATTAATAATAATATATAATAATAATAATAATAATATAATAATAATAATAATAATAATAATAATACTTATCAATATAATTACTTACTACTAATAATAATAATAATAATAATATTAATAATAAATTAAATAAATAATAATAATTAATAATAATTTTGAATAGTAATAATAATAATAAAAAATAATTATAATAATAACAATAAAACAAAATAATAATAAATAATAATAATAATAATAATAATAATAATAATAATAATAATAATAATAATAAAATAATAATATAATAATAATAATAATAATAATAATAATAATAATAATAATAATAATATAATAATAATAATAATAATAATAATAATAATAAAATAATAATAATAATTAATAATAATAATAATTAATAATAATAATAATAATAATAATAATTAATAATAATAATTAATAATAATAATAATAATATAATAATAATAATAATAATAATAATAATTAATAATAATAATAATAATAATAATATTTGAACAGTAAATACTTTGGATTTATTTATTAACATTGTAATCATAATTACAATAATAATAATAATAAATAATAATAATATAATAATAAAATAATAATAATAATAATAATAATAATAATATAAAAAATTAATAATAATAATAATATAATACCATATAATAATAATATAATTAATAATATAATAATAATAATAAATAAATAAAAGCCTATAAAAGTTGCGGTAATCTGGTACTAATCAAAAATTTTTTTATGAATAAAATGATGATTAACAACTAATAATGATTTATTATTATCATAATAATAATAATAATAATAATAATTAGATAATAATAAGTTAATGAATAATAATAATAATAATAATATAATAATAAATAATAATAATAATAAACAAGGTATAATTTAATAATTAATAGAAAACAATTACAAAGTAGTTAATTAATTATTATAATTTATAATCTGCAAATCCTAATTAATTAAGTATTAATATATAATATTAATCCTTTGAACAATATTCTGAATAATAATAAAAATATAATGATAATAATAATAATAATTAATAATAATAATAATAGTATAATCATATAATAAATAATAATAATACATAATAATAATAATAATAAAATAATAATAATAATAATAATTATAATTACAATAAAAATAATAATAATAATAAAAATAATAATAATAATATAATAATAATAAAATAATAATAATGAATAATTAATAATAATAATAATGAATAAAAATAATTAATAATAATAAAAAAATAATAATAATAATAATAATAATAAAATTATAATATTAATAATTAATAATAATAATAATAATAATAATAATAATAATAATAATAATAATAATAATAATAATAATAATAATAATAATAATAATAATAATAATAATAATAAGAATAATTGTTTCATTTGAAGAAATCGAATTTTCTACCATGACCTAGAGGCATTATTTCGTTCCGTCTCAAATATAATCACTGAATGCATTAAGTACATTAAGTACATTAAGTATCATTCGAGTACAATAAGCAGGGCACCAAAGTGGCTATACATGTACACTAATAGCATAGGTACCGTATGCTTAAATTTATTTATAGTGAAAAGGTGTTTTTATAAACTTGTTAACAGGTAATTTGAAAGTATGATAATAAACAAGTAGACTGCTCCATTTGACCTTACATTAATCATGATTTGTAATGATGTTATTATATTTTAATAGTAAATGTTGATAATTATTATTAAATTAATGTAACGATGTCATTTTATATATAGTAAATATTGATAATTATTATTATATTAATGTAATTATGTTATTATATTAATAGTAAATATTGATAATAATTATTATATAAGTAATAATGTTATTAATTTTAATAGTAAATACTTGAGAATTATTAAAATTGACCAAATAAATATTGATTGATAATTATTATTATATTAATGTAATGATGTTATTATATTTTAATAGTAAATATTGATAATAATTATTATATTAATGTAATGATGTTATTATATTGATAGTAAATATTGATAATAATTATTATATTAACGTAATAATGTTATTATATTTTAATAGTAAATATTGAGAATTATTTTTATATTAATGTGATGATGTTATTATATTTTAGTAGTAAATAATATTAATTATTATTATATTAATTTAATGATGTTATTATATTTTAATAGTAAATATAGATAATTATTTTTATATTAATGTGATGATGTTATTATATTTAAATAGTAAATATTGATAATTATTATATTAAGGTAATGATATTATTATATTAATATTAAATATTGAAATTTATTATTATATTAATGTAATGATGTTATTATATTAATAGAAAACGTTGATAATTATTATTAAATTAATGTAATGATGTTATTTTATTAATAGTAAATATTGATAATATTAATGAAGACCAGCACTTTGAAATATTGCAAATGAGATGTTTAAAGGATGAAACTTAAAAAAAAAAAAAAATTTAAAATAGTTAGGGCGAATATTCACAAAAGAAATGCCACTCAAGATCACAAGGGTCATCTAATAAATCCCAACGCTGCCATCTTCCTGGCACCCATAGAATCATCGCAAGGCAATCTTGAGATTCCCCTTCATCCACAGGCTCACCAATATTCCATCTGGGGGATTTATTGAGATCAAGAACCCCTCCAGTAACCCAGTGCCACTCACCTTCCCTCTCTTGATCCGTAGCACCAACCCAAAGGGTCCAATAACTACCTGCAAGATATTTCAAGGTTTATGATATTACATAATGAGAAAAGCGCCATCTAGTGAACTGACGAGTATTCCGTGGGACCTGAAGTAATTTCAAATGATACATATATATTTTTAATTGAAATTTCCAGTGATATTGGGAAATACACGAAGATATTTTAGTTATTTTTAGTTACTGTTAGTTATTTTTTTTTATTTATTAGTATATATATATTTTATAGGATGTTTCTTTTACGGTTAAAAATAAATTTCTTTTCGTTATTTTGTGAATTTATAAATGTGTTTATAATAATAATGAATAATATTAGAAAACAATTGAAAGTAGTATTTCTTTATAATAATAATAATAATAATAATAATAATAATAATAATAAATAATAATAATAATATAATAATAATAATAATAATA
>JABUQX010024734.1:0-10000 GCA_015478945.1 Trachelipus rathkii | reverse complement strand
GTATTTACTATTTGCTCTCGCGATTTAATGACATCGTTACTTCTTTCCCAGCGACGGTCAATTTTCTCTCTAGTTGATGACCTTGCGCTTAATTTTAGCCGGTGCCAGGCTGCCTTTTCTCTAACGAAACTTCAATTAGCTATGAGAATATTTCACAAATGGGAACTCCCATGACTTCCATTTTTCTTTCCCACCAAAACCTCAGCAGTACTTTTTAATATAAAAGGGAATCGAAGAACCTGCCTTCTTTCTCCAGCGAGCTTAACATTTTAGGGTTCACCCATTCGTGTAACTTCACAAGTCAAAATTCTAGAACTCATTCTAGATGGCCACTTAACATGCGCCAACCGCATATTAAACTCCCTGCAAATGACTTTCATCTCGCCTCAAAATCTGAGTTGCTCACACATATTCCTTTTACTCTCTATATCGCCCTAGGCCATGAAGCTGGCTATGGATGTGTTAGTTATGGTCAGACCTCCCCAACGTCTACTACACATGTTAGATCCCATTCCAAAACTTAGGCGATTCGTATCTCCAGCTGGAAACCTTTCCGTTCGTCCCCCTGGGTGTAGCCTTGAGTTGAAATCCAATGGATGCTACTCTCTCTTGGAAGGAATACCATTACATGTGCAGAAGTTATCATCGCTTTCAAACCCCAATACCATCTGCTCTGACACCGATTCTGCAGGAGATACCTCAGAATCCTATTTCTGGCGATTTGCAAACACAGTTTATAACATCCTTAATTTCCTTAACATCCCTTTCCAAAAGGTGCTGCCTGCTTTTCTCTTACGAGAAGTGTATATACCTTGGCTTTATTCCCGCTCCCACCATATTGCTTCCCCTGAACTCTCTCTCTCCAAATCTATTAGCCCCCTGCTGTCTTTTTTTTTTTTTTTTTTTTTTTTTTTTACAGTTGTTACCATCACTCACGGGCAGAGGCCTATTCATAGGATGGGGCGTTTGCACACCTCAGATTATTCATCAACTAACTTCAAACTACTCAGATGGAGCACAGGGACTCAGGCTTTTAAAGTGAGAGAAAATAAATTTCAGCAGGAAACACAGAAGATGGAAGAAGAATTCCACAGAACAGATGGTGGCAGGAAAGAAGGACGAAGCACGCAGGCGGACTGGCCTGGAAGCTTACGAATATCAAAACAAAACTCATGCGCTGACACAGTACCCCTTGTCGCTACGAGGGCGTCATAAATGTGGTGGTACGGCGGGTGATAAGCTCCCTCGAGCAACTGCCGCTGCGGGTACCCATAGAAAAAGAGATTAAAGCACCAACAGTCGCGCCGCAAAGATAGATGATCAAGTGAACTGGAAAGTGCAGAACAGTTTATAAGGCCTTTTGGCCTTTGATTCGACCCTATCCAAAAGCCGGGTGAAACCAGAGCCCCCAGATATGAGAGCAGTACTCCATACAAGGACGGATGAGACCCTTGTATAGCTGGACGCAACGAGAAGAGGGATAAGTCTTATAGTATAAACAGAAATTCCAGTTTCTTTGAGGCCACCCTAACAACCGTTGTGATGTGAGGTTTCCAGACATTTTTTTGTGTTATGTTAAGACCAAGGATGTTTATATTGTCCAACAGGAGAACGAGAGAACCGTCGAAAGAGATAGGGAAAGTGTAGAAGGTGTCTTAGATGAGCGAAGATTTTGTAAGAAGTTGTTTGGTTTTTTTAAGAAATTGGAAATTTCACAAGGTTAAGCGAACCCCACCATGAATTCTATCCAGATTAAGCGAGAATAGAATCGGAAAGATTAAGACGAGAGGCAATGTTCTAGAAGTAAAAAGGGAGCAGAATTGAAATGAGTTGAAGAATGAAGGGTCGAGTCCACGGCTACGAGTGGAAGAGTTAGATGTGCAGGTGAGAAGATCATTAATGAAAAGTAGGAATAAAAGTAGGAGATAAGACCGAACCCTGAGGAACACTACTATTGATAGAAAAAAAAGAAGTTGGCCCCATCAACAATGCTTTGCATATTGAAGCGATTTGAAAGAAAACGTAGACATAAGTTAAGCAAAGAAGAGGAGGAACCCAAGGAGGGGAGCTTGGAGAGCAGCTGACGCGTGCCATACCCGGTCAATTGCCTTGGATATGTCAGCGGCCACCACGAAGTCTCCCCGTAGTTCCTAAAGGCAGAAAACCATAAATCAGTTAGATAGGAAAGTATATTCGCCAGTAGACCTCGAGCGCTGAAAGCCGCGTACTGGCGATCGGAGAGAAGTGAATGAGATTCCAGTTGATCTAAGAAAATGAGAGTCGAGAAGGGTTTCAAAGATCTTAGATAGAATAAAGTGAGAGCTATAGGGCGATAGTTAGAATTATCAGAGCAGCTTCCTTTTTTTTCGGAATAGGTGGACATAGCGCGTGTTTCCAACCTGAGGGAAAGTATGAGTATTGTGAGACATAGAGAAGATATTTGAACGAGTGGCGGGTCAGCACGAAAGCACACTCCCTCAAAACTCGGGGAGGAATGCCATCCGGGCCACCCGCCTTCCTAACGTTCATAGATTTCAGGAGCCCATCACCCGATCAAATGTAAATTCACAGGCAAAGGTTATGGACACTTGAGAGAAGGCAGGGAGGAGGAAGAGGAATTGCCAAATCGTTTAGGGTTTGAGTTAGAGGAAAATAGGGAGGCCGCCGAAGAGATGGCCTTTTCAGTTGGGAGAGTTAGCAAAAAGAACCGATCATATCAAATAAGAGGAGAAAGACAGATTTTACAGAAGTTGTTAGAGAGTTTTTGCGGCAAGAGGCCAGAAAGATAATCCAGGTAGGAGAATCAAGGAGTTAGCGCACTTTCGTTTGATGAAAGCCCGCTTTGTTCGACGAAGGAGTATCCCTGCAACGATTTCTAGGCTGAATGAAAAATAGCAAGAGTGATAGAAGAACGAAAATTTTCCTCCCCCCGATTACGCACGTCTCTGAATGGCCAGGGAGAGCAAGCACGATCGAACCATGGATTATGAGGAGAGAAAGATTTAGGCGAAGAAGGAATGACCTGGCTAAATCCCATCAACGATTACAGCTCTCACTTTATCGGCAGAAGCGAAGCGTAACCAGAGTCAAAGCAGTCATTTCATTTATAGCTAGTGTAGAAGCAACGCAATGCCCCCAAGTCGGCCCGATCAAAGTGCCAGAAAAAACCCATAGCAGGATGGAGCTCTTATAGAGAAGTATTAAAATTGAGAGAGATATAAAGCTTTGTTGGTCAGATTTACCGCTAGGAGCGAAGGTGGTGTATTTAAAGAGAAAAAGGGACTAGTGGTGAAACTAGTCAAGTCGTGTTCAAGAATTGGTTGGGGACGATCCGAAAGTGTGTGGGTTTCGTAATTAGTTGCTCCAGATCGTTAAGAATGCTGAATGATTCGGCCTCCTCTCCACTTAAATCAGTATTGGAGAGGATCCAAACCATTCCAGTGTTGTGTACATTGGAAATCCTTTAAATAGAGGAACCTCAATATTTGGCATTGAGAATATATAGCCATTCTCAGTGAGAAGTAGCTTAGGATATTCAAAATAGAGCGTTGAAAGATTGGTTCTGTTAGAGGGAACAGTAGCAAGAAAGCACAAGATTATTTAAGTAGAAGGAAGAAAGTATAGAAGTTCTTAGTTAAAGGCTCATTCCTGTCTCACTTCGTAGTTCACAGTGAATTTACTCTAGTGTTTACTGACGGCCTAAAACAAGGGGAAAGTATGAGGCGTCTGAACGCAAACTCTCCCATATCCTCCCCCCTCATGCCTCAATTTTATGGCAGAATTAATGGCTATAATGGTTGCCCTTTCTCGAATTTATTCCTTTACCAAGACCACTCTTATGTTATTGTATTCAGATTCCTCAGCGCGCGCCAAGAGCTTAAAACCTCTTATTCCTAAAAAACACAATGGTACAACAATTTCTTCGGCTGTCCAACTCCCGTAAAAAAAAAAATCCTTCTATGGTTTGACCAAAACCTTCACATGTAGGGGTAACTAGCAATGAAATCGCTGATGGAGAGGCCCAAAATGGCCTCTTCTTCTTTTAGGAGCTGTTCCAGGTACCTCCTGGATGCCATTCGACAAGGCTACCTCCATCAACTGAATGCTATCCTGCTCTCCGACAGGCTTATAAAAGGAATATAAAAGCCGAGCATTGGTGAGTGGTCTTCCCCTCACCGACGAAAGCGCTTTACACGAGTGATACTTTGCACCGCCTCCATATTGCCAGCACCCAATATCACTCAACAGTCACTATATGTCACAAGACCCTCCATCTGCAAATTTTGCTTCGCCATAGCTCCGCAATGCTGTTTCGTTATATCTTCATGATTGCTTCCCAACTAAAAACCACCCATTGGATCGGCATTTTTCCTACTTTATTGATCCATAACACCTTCTTAAAGATTCCCATTTCTTATCTGAATCTTCCCACTTTAGCAATAACCTCTATTTTCTTGTATCTCCAAGAAGTGAATATTCTTTACAACATATGATTTTGTTATCTAATATTATTTATAATGTAAGGATATAATTTAATTTAGTTTTTATTTATTTTTGACTGAATATTCATTTTCGCCATTCATAGTTTTCTTGACATTTAGAATATGTATGTGCGCAGGACCATTCCCATGAGTTGATATTTAACCTTAGTGTGACCGCTCTTTGCGAACCGTGGTAGCGTCCTGTAATTGACTAAAAAAATCGTACAATAACAAATATAACCGAACCATAAATTTAGAGGAAAGATCTCAATATCATCTCTCTCATTTTTATTCCTTGACTGTCATTATCTGAGGATATTAATACTCTCTTCAGAGCTATTACGAGAGGATGACAAAAAAGTGCTTGCCGATTATCATAATGATATCTTTAAATGATTGGAGTAAATGATACAATTGGTTAGAATAGAATTGTCTTGAGATGGGAAGACATTTATTTTATCATCAGAGCGGCCGTACTGGCAGAGAGATTCATTAAATTCTTGAAACCTTGACATAAATTCAGAGTAACGTCATGTATTACTGAAAGTTAGCGAACTTTAATTCTGGCCTGTATTTTATTTAGTTCTTACTACTGAGCCGTGGTCGAATGATTAAAGTGTGCCGCAATTGACCTATATTTTGAGAGAGCTTCGCTGACTCTTGTTTGAGATGTCACAACATTTCTAATGTTGATGAGCAACGGAGTTGGTGTTGATCACTCAAGAAAGAAACAGAATTTTCTCTATATTGGCACCAGCCTCTCTCATGACACAATGAACATCATCTGGAGATAGGTTCCTTTCGCCAACATCTCCATAAATTACGTGCACTCAGTATTCACATTTATGACACGGTCAGTGAGAGGTTCAGAGCACGACACAAAATTTGACTTCTGAAATAATTGTCAACGGCATGACTACCCAGAGGAAACAAAGAAACTCCTGATTGAGAATCTAACCATTCGTCGGTGGAGAAAGCTAACTTGGATGATTATTTGATAAAGGTTATTAATTCTGAAACTTGTTAGTTTTGACCTGTCATACATTTCTTTCAAATAATATCTCTGTAGTATTTCTTTTGAGTAGTGTGTTGAAAGAGACAGACACTTCGTTAGCAGTAAAAAACCAAGAATTTCAACTTGACGAAACAGAAGATCATCCATTACTATAATTTCTGTAAATTTACTATATCCATCCTATATTATTTTTCGTTTCATTGTCCCATATATTCGTATTTTATATTAGTTTTAGAGATCTGCTTCGTTCTTAAAGCTGGAATTGGGATCCTTTACCCTTTTACTCATTTTCCTTTCTACATTTTCCTTGTGTTTGTCGCTTAGATATTTCTTAACCCGGATGTCTTTCATCCTTTCCGAGAATAATTACGATTTGGCAAAGTGTACGGTTTCGTTGCATGGGAAACACTATTTGAAGTAATCCCCAAACCACACTGGCATAAGGATTTGCCATTGCCGAATGCTCAACAGTTGATTCGAGCGGAATATTCTCACAAATACGAGACTATCAATATTAATATTGCTAGATTTCGATTGCACTCAAATTTACTTGTCACTACCTTCAAACGGGCATTAGTCAACTAATTCTAATCAATTTCTCACAAAGTTGCTTAAATTTCTAACAAGTTCCATCAGAACATTTTTTAATCGCATTCCGAGTTTCCGAGAGCGAATGCCAAATGATCTACACTATTTTTATATTCGAATGCGAAAAGTCAATGCGAATATTTAAAAGCATGCGAATTATATAAATATTATATATATATATATATTATATATATATATATATATATATATATATATATATATATATATATATATATATATATATATTTTTTATATATAAATATATTATAATTATATATTATAGATAAATAAATATATATATATATAATATATATATTATATATATATATATATAATTAATATATATATTATAATATATATAATATATATATAATATATATATATATAATATATATATGTGGGGTGTGTGTGGTTGTGTGGTGTGTGTGTGTGTATGTGGGGGGGGTGTATATTCTTTTTCACCTTTTCTCAATAAAAAAAAAATAGTCGCTGGAATTGTATAGTTACAACATTTTTATGAAAATGTTTCAGTTACAACAAAATTAAAGATGATAGAACGGTGTTAATACTGCATGCAAAAATGTTTATAAAGTAGTTTGGAAAATAAACAACGGGAGTGTGTTCTAGAACTTTACCAGTGGAGTACATGTAAGATTGAGTATAGCTGTTAAGTGTTAAGTCTGAAAGTGGATGAGAAAAAATGAGATTGGTTAGAAAGGTGATTGTCACAAGAACCTTCTCAATGAGGAGATAGCGGGATTGAAGAGGTTCAGAAGAGCAGTGGTCCGCTATAATAGCGATGAAATAAAGAGCCGACGCAACAATTTGACTTGATAAGACGAAAAAACTCTTAGAATGTAAACCATTTTGAAGAGGAGGAGTGTGGGTTGGAATCACTCCAGATGCCGTGAGGTATACTCGTGTGCAGAGCGAACGACACCTCTATAAAGACAAACAACTGAGGTGGCGTAAACAAATGTCTGAAATGCGCCTCAGGAACAAACACCCAAGCCCGTTAGAAAAGCTTGATTTAAAAAGGGAGCAATAGGAACCTTTCAATCTAGCGCACTAGAAAACAAACACAAGAAATATAAGGACAGACGAAGTTTGAGTTATGTTGTATATTCAAAGAAGATGTTATACTGGGTGTGAAAGATTATGTGGAGTGGAAAGATGAAAGCAACTGAGTTTTATGGTAATGAAAGCAGCCTGATCTCAATCCCAAAGAAATTCGCAGAAGATCAGATGCCTAGTTGATCGAGGGTGGTCCCCTAGCGTGAGACTTAATTGTTGTTGGAAAAGACGTCTATCAAAATGATGAGAGATAGTGAAGGGTGAAAGTCGTCGGCATAAGTAGTTGGATATAGTGATGAAGTAATAAGAAATAGATATTTTATGAAAAGTAGAAAGAGTTAGGGATAAAACAGAACTATGAGATTGCATCACATAATTTATAGATTTTGAGTATGAGCTGTGGCAATTCACAAAATACCGAAAGAAAAGAGGATCAAGAAAACAGAAAGACTTGAAAAGATGATCGCTAGTAGAACGCTTCTTACGAAAGCCTACTGCAATCCAGAGATAACATAGAGAATTAAGAGTCTTCAAATCTCTTGCTTAAGGAATAGATTCGAACTATATAAAGAACAGAATCTAGAAGAGATGTTGAACGATGGTTGAGGGGAGATCTTGTTTCATTTCTTTTGTTACAGAGCAAACCTTTTCCAGCAAGAAGGGAAGGCCCAAAGTAGAAGGCAGAGACGGAAATAATTTAACAAGGCAGGAATGCAGCTTGAAAGCACAAAGTTTAGAGAACTTATAGGAGGAATACCCATCAGAACCGTAAGCCTTCTTATTGTTAAGCTCTGAAAAAGCAGAAAATAATACCTTTTGAAGAAATTACCAATATGCATAAAATATGTTGGAGGGAGTGGAGAAGAAGGGAATAATACTGGAACGTGATAACTGCATAAAGGGTAACGAGCGTTACTCCCAATGTAAGAAGGAATGTGGATATGAGCGCAAAAGGGGAAAACCATTGGGACTGGAGTGCCATGGGATGTACTCTTAAGACTCCATATATGCCCAATGGTGGGTAATTTCCTCGCTTCAGGAGCGCTACTTCCTTCTCATTATATTATATATATATATATATATATATATATATATATATATATACTAATATATATATATATTATATATGATTTATATATATAATATAGATATATTATATATATATATATATATATATATATTTTATATAATTAATATAAATATAGTATATATAAATAATATATATATATATATATATATATAATATATATATATATATATATATATTATATAATTATATATATATATGTATATATATATATATATATATATATATATATATATATATATAATATATATATATATATATATATATATATAATATATATATATATATATATTATATATATAATATATACATATATATATATATATATGTCGGTGCAGGTCGGTATGCGTGGTGCGAAAATTTCGGTGCGGGTGCGGTGGCACTGTGGTTCACTCTCGGTGCGGTGCGGTGCGGTGCGCATTGCAAAAGAGCCGGTGCGGTGTGGTGCGGTGCGGTACAATGATGGGTGGTGCGGTGCGGTGCTGGTGCGCGACCTTCCGGTGCGGAGCGGTGCGGTGCCGCAAAAATCCGGAGCTCGGCCCAACACTAATGTGGATCATGGATCGATTATGTCTAGCAGGAATCGATTATGTGGATCATGATCGATTATGTGGATCAGGGATAGATTATGTGGATCATGAACCTTAAATGAAAAATGGAAAATGGAAAAATACTGATTTTAGGGAATGATCTATGAAATTTTTGCTCATACCAGGCAAACAGATACCAAGTTGTGAAGATAGTAATAATAACCAAAACTGTGGCTTATATAGTGAGGTGAATAGTGCAAAATTGGCTGAGCGAAAGAATAGCAAGGAACAGGGCACAGGTTCGATCTCTAGTCCGAGTCCAAGGTTGGTGTTACCTTCCTAGGATGGGGCAATGCCCTTTAGAGGTGAAGTTTTATAAAAAAAGATCCTAGGAAAAAGCCTCTTAGAGGGCTCTCCTCCCTATATCTTTTATAGCTATTTTTATAAAATGCCTCTCCATGTTGGGGCTTTACTTTTTATAATGTGTATAAATGATGAAACTAAATGCCATTCAATGTGAAACTAGGTTTTATTTGTTGACGATATGGTGTTTATGAATTCTGATGCTGATTTGTGTTATGTGTCTAATAGAGTAAATTTTGCTTAAATTTGCTTTATCTAAATTACAAATAATAATGAAGATATATGGTCATTTGTTTTTTATATTTGAAATATTTCTAAAAAAAAGATTATGTATGTGCTTTACTGTGAATCTGATAAAGAATGTCCAAAAATAATAGTAAATAATTTAAACATCTTAGAGTTATAATTGCTGATAAGCTGTCCTTTTATAACCAAATCAGATCACTTTCTTAAGAAATTGGATTATTACAATGGTCTGAGTTTGTCCTTGAAAACTGTCCCTCCTTCTGAGCAAATTTTTTTTGGTCTTTTCGTTGTTTATAAGCCATTTCTTTTTCATTTACTTTGGATTGATGTTCTGAATCTGCTCTAAGAGCGTTACAGGCATGTCAAAATGTAAATTGTTCGTGGCATGCAATTTCTGACGCTGAGGGATATATTGAGGACCTGTTTAATTTTTTTTTTTTCTATAGTGCAACAAATGCCGAATTCTTTTCTGTTTATCATCAGTTTCTAATTTCTGGTGTATATAATGGATTTTCAGAGAAGAGACCTTTAATAGGATTTCAACATAATTGTATGATGAAAAACCTCCATTATTTGAGTCTTGCTTTAACTATAAAATCAATAAATATACGCATAA
>JABUQX010024733.1:30000-32500 GCA_015478945.1 Trachelipus rathkii | reverse complement strand
GGTTTCTCTCCCTCTCTCCCTTTCTGGAATTTTGTTAAAAAAATGTCAAATCTATCTTTGCTTCTTTCTCTTTTCCTCTTCTAGCATCTTCAGGTGGCACATCTGCCATTTTACCTCCAGAAAACTCTAAACTCTAGGTTCAAACTTTTCCCTCTACCTCCACTCTTGATTTCGAAGCTATTCTTTCTCCACCACCCTTCTACTCATTTAACATGGTAATTTCTTCTAAAGATTTTGTTCCTGCTCTCTTTGAACTAACACTAAGAAAACACATGGGCCTGACAGTGTTCCTACTGCGGTTCTTAAAACTTATGCTTCTGAGCATGCTCTCTACCTTGGAAAACTGTTTCGTCTCTATCTCTTCACTTCGACATTCACCTACTGCTAGAAACGTGCTCTCATTATTTACCCTGTGCTGAAAAAGAGGGACTCCATTCAACCCTCTAAATATCACTCTTTCGCTTTAACTTTTGGTCTTTCTAACATTTTCGTATCTATTCTCAGCAGGAATATTTGGAAACACCTTAATTCTTCTCACCTTATCTCTGATCACCAGTATGGCTTTCGTAAGAAACGCTCTACTGGGGATACTGGTGATACTGATGATCTCCTTTCTCTTCTCTGTGATTCTTCGTCCTCTGCTATTGGGCATTTCTTTGAATCTTTCCCTATGGGGATAGATATATCGATAGCTTTCGATATATCGATAACTTTCGATATATCGATAGCTTTCGATAGATTCTGGCACAAATTTTCAATTTCTAAACTTCCCTCTTATGGCATCCATCTTTCTCTCTGTGGCCTTTTCTCGGATTCATTTTCCGTTTGTTCTATAGTGGCAATTGTAGAAGGCCACCGTTCATCCTTTAAATCAATTTATGGTGATGTTCCTCAAGGTTCTGCCCTAACCTAACTATTTTTTTTTAGCTTTTCTGAATGTCTTAATGGCCCAACTTTTCATTACTATTTCCAATTTGGGAGTCGACCAACTCAACAGCAATTAACGCATGCTAGAAAGGTGGCCTTGGAGCAACTGATCTTTGATCTTTCTCGTATCTCTAATTGGGGCAAAGAAAACATGGTAGTTTTCAATGCCTCAAAAACAGTTTCTTCATCTATCCACTCGGCATAATCTTCCACACAACTCTCTCTCTCTCTCTCTCTCTCTCTCTCTCTCTCTCTCTCTCTCTCTCTCTCTCTCTCTCTCTCTCTCTCTCTCTCTCTCTCTCTCTCTCTCTCTCTTCAAAAACACACAACTCAAACCTTCGTCTGTTTTTAAACACTCTTGGCGTTTCCTTTTCTTGTGACCTTAATTGTTAGTATCGCATTACTTCTCTTCCTAAATAAGATATCAAAGAGGTTGGGTATTCTGAGACTCCTTTAGAAGTTTCTCTCACAACCCCAGTTGTTTGTTCTGTATAGTGGCGTTGTTAGCCCCTTGAATGAAGTATTCATCACATATCTTGTGGTCACAAAACACACACACACACACACACACACACACACACACACACACACACACACACACACACACACTGTTCTTAATAAGGTGCAGTCTAGCTTTGGCGTTTTAACTCTCCTACTTTATAGTTTTAACTCTCACAATCCCTTTCCAGAAATCGAACTGTTCCATCACTCTCCTTACCCAATCGCTATTACAATAGACTTTGCTCCTCTGAATTCTTAAGTCGAGTACCTAATCCTTTGAGGAGAGCTTGTGCGATATATATATATATATATATATATATATATATATATATATATATATATATATATATATATGTTTATATCTATATATATATATATATATATATATATATATATATATATATATATATATGTATATATATATATATATATATATATATATATATATATATATATATATATATATATCAAATATTTTTATATTATTATTATTATTATTTTTATTATATATATATATATTATTTTATATACATTTTTATGTTATCCACTATTTTAGCCAAACGTCCCCTTCGATATGAAAATGCATTCATGTTATATATATATATATAATATTATATTATGAATATATATATTATAATTATATATATATTATATATATATATATATATATATATATATATATATATATATATATATATATATATATAAAAATATATATATATTTATATATATATATATATATATATATATATATATATATATATATATATATATATATATATATATATATATATATATATATATATATATATATATATATATATATATTATATATATAAATATATATATATATATATATATACCATATATATATATATATATATATATATATATATATATATATATATATATATATATATATATATATATATATATATATATATATATATATATATATATATATATATTTCTAAAATTCTTATAAATGAAATCACATTACAAACACAGCATTAAAATTGATCCCCTATTAAAATTTCAAAAGGTGACGTTTTCCTTAACAGTCTTCAAAATT
>JABUQX010024733.1:7500-15000 GCA_015478945.1 Trachelipus rathkii | reverse complement strand
GTAAGAGCTGGAGGACCATTGGGCTCATTCCAATCCTTCAAGAGTATTGCGCCTGATATGTGTTGGGAGTTATAGATGTAAACGGCGCCTAGTTTGAGAGATAACAATGGGTTCCAAAGAGCTTGAGGTCAGAGGTGCTGGTTCCTAAGGGCCTCCTTCTGATTGGAGAGGACACACGGTGTCCAGGCCTCTGTTCTGTGGAAAAGGATGTGCTCTCTATATCATTCTACTGTGTTTCCTGCTTGATTAATTTACATCTCTCCCTGCCTTGCTCTCGAGCAAGCTTGGTGCGTCCTTGCTCCATCGGCGTAATTTGCTGTTTAGTTGGTGTAGCTTCTGAGACGTGTAGACACCCCCTCCTTTGGAATAGGGCTCCGCCCGTGATGTACCGAACTCAAGAACACCAACAGACCAGCCAGTTGGTTAGCAGGCGATGGAGAGATATGAGTGTCTATAAGTGCCAACAGATAAATTATGGAAGCAACAAAGATTGGAAGTCACAATATATTAAACATTTTATGCGGAACTTAACTATTAGAACAAAAAAAAAACATCGGAAAAGAAATTTATTAATTTCCGTCATTTTTGCAGGAAAAAAAAGTTCAAGAATGACCCTATCAGAGAATAAGTAAAAACTCCCTGCTCTCTAGTCCGTGTAAATGAATGTAGACGCATTTAGCAGAAATATTGGTGAAATCGACAGACAGCCTGTCAGACAAAAACACACAATAGACCTAACTTCTCTAACACCAAGTGAGAAGATTGGTCGCTCTGACAATTGATTCTTTATAAGGTAACAAATAATCTGCAATGAGTCGTAGGCGAGATGAACAGTACCGCTGAGCTGGAGGCGTGGAAATATTCTCCTTCCGCTTGAGACTACATGGAAAGGATTATATTACAGAGCTAAGCTGAAAGTCAGGAAATGTGCTCTCGTGGTCAGATTGAGAACTGTTTAGAATGAGTGCCACTGTATTATGGATTTGTTTAGGAGGGGGAAAAAGGTACAATATATCATTAATCCCCTATCTATATTGTGATTTAAGGCCAGACGCGTTACTAAGGGGGATATAAGTACGCTATTATTAATTGTAACCCTATATAATGAGAGTGAATAATCCTCACTGCTAAAATATAATACTGAATATCTTTTGCAATATATGGTCCAAATACCTTTGTAATTATATCGCTTATAGATATCATATTGTGTCATTATATAATGACAATTATAGAAAATCGCATTATAAGACTAAATTCACGAAAGTAACGAAAACTCTAAGAAAAATTAAATTTATGCTATAAATTATGAAACACCGAGTAGGCAGCGGAAAGTAAAAAATTAAAATTTAGTGGTTAATAAAAATTAACAAAGTGGTTACTACAAGTTAGGTGGTGTTCAATATAACTCAGTAGACAACACTGTTACCAACAAATGTTATTTCTTGGGCTCGCGTACGTCAGTACCAGAACAAACTGAAAATTTTATATTATAATCGTATAAAATAAATAGGATGTAAAAAGAAGGTACTCATGAATAAACTTTATTTCTTACCTCCTTCTTCATATAAAATCCGAAAGTCGATAGGTGTCTTCTTGTAATATACAACTATTGTTTTGATATTTGATAAATAAAATGTAAATCACAATACCAAAAAATTTGGGAATAAAGGGCTCGATATCCGATTACGATCTATCGGCACTTAAATAATCTAAGACTCCAAATTATTTTTTTTACACAATAGTTTATTTTCATATCTGTTATTATTAATATAAAATGTTTAAAAAAAAAACCGACTTTTGGGATTTTTGATTATTCGTAAGATAAAAATGTGCTGTATTTAAAAATAAAATTTATTACTTCTTCTTTTTCACCTATTTATTAGAAGTATAAATTTAGTTATAAAGGTATCATCAGTATCGATATATCTACGAGTTATCCCGATAACATTTTTCGTTATACGTTGAACCCACCTATGGTCCATTACCATTACTGCCTATACCCAAATCTTGTCTCTATTTTTTATCTTAATTTTTCTTTCTAATATTCTTTCATATAACTTTTGCCATGTGATCCATTAGTGAAGATTCCTCTATAATTTTTACAATTTCCTGCGTCCCCCTTACCTTTTAAAATGGGGAACTATTATTGACCTTCCCCAACCTTAAGGCACTCTACTCTCAACCCAACACTTTCAGAAATCTCAGCATCAAGGCTTTCAGCCCCTCTCCTCCCTCCCTCAGCAACTCAATATTCTTATCCCATCCTCACCAGGATTTTTTCAACTATTCATTTTCCTTATTTGGCCCCTTTTAATTCCTCCTCCGTTTTTTTTTTTTTGTTTTTTTTTTTTTTTTTTTTTTTTTTTTTTTTTTTTACAGTTCTCACCACCAACTCACGGGCGGAGCCTATTCAAGGGGGGCTGTTACACGTCTCAGAAGCTCACCAAACTAACGCAAATTACGCAGAATTGCATAGACGCAAGCTTTGAAGTGAGGGAGATTAAATTCAGCAGGAAAACCACAGTAGATGGAAGAGAATTCCACAGAAACGAGGTGGCAGGAAAGAAAGGAAGCACCGCAGCGACCTAGCCTGGGGTTACCAATATCCACACCATCCTCCGATATTACCTCCTCCTCTTCTCCCTCCACGTTTCTCTCCTCCTCCTCTCTCTCCCCTTCCTCTTCCGACTGCACTTGCCACATTTCAACGAACTCATCAAAGTACTCTATCCATCTTTTGTTTTTTTCCTCCGGGCTTAAGAATGTTTCTCCATTTTTGTCTTTGATATACATACTCTACTCTTTCGCTCCTCTATACGTTATTGCCAATCTAAAAATCTTTCTTTCTGCCCTCGCATATTTCACTCCATCAGTTATATATATATATATAATATATATATATATATATATATATATATATATATATATATATATATATATATTATATATATATTATATATATAATATTATATATATATATATATATATATATATATATATATATATATATATAAATAAAAATATTTTTATACCGAAAAAATTAAAAATAATTTGAAAAAAAAATTAAGGCTTAAATAATATTGTTTTAAAAAACAATAGTTTTATACATGTATTGAATGTAGATATTTAATTTGAAGTGTTTTATTTAGAAATTTGAAACTTAAAATTCCAAAATGTAAAGTTGCTCAAAAATTATGTGCATTTATAATAAACACGATAAAAGCAAAACTATATGTTCTTTTCAGGAGAGAGTTTCGACTATAAGTGTAAAGAATTATGTTAATACAAGATATTTTGTACCTCGTCGATCTAACGAATCCTGCAACTTTTCAAGTGACTGTTGTTATTTTTTCTTCTCATTCGCTCATTTTCTTAATATAGGAAGAACAGAAAACGAGATATATATATTGGATAATATATCTGAGAGCGCACATAAAAATTTAGCTCTAAATTTACAATAAGGTATAGTGAATTGCATTATACCATCTGAGATTTAACTTTAAAATATTATCTGTACAAACTACAAAGTATGAATAAACACCAAAATCTTAAAAGTTATTAAGCTGCGATCGACTACTTGCAACCATTAACAATTAAATTATTGCTTTAACCCATTTGAAAAATGCAATAATAATTGATATACCAAATTTAACCCTATTTGGAAATACTTTAACAAGTTAAGTATAAGGAATTAAAAAGTGATATATAAGTACAATTGTGAATCTACATTAGCCTTACCTGAATTTGTTGTTTCAAAGAAGTTATAATAACAACAAAATTTCTAAGTTGTTAGGGGTACATTGCAATGGTTATTTTTAATTATTTTGTACTTTATTTCTTATGGTTTCTTTTCAATAGAGCTCTACTTTTAATGTGGCAAAAGTTACTTTGAAGTAGAAATTTCTAACCTCTTTGAAAGTTTTTAAAGTTCATCGGTATTGTGCTTACTGTAGCACCTAAATAGGTTATTAAAAGAAGGTGATTACCTCTTTTTTTTATTAATTTTTTTTTTTTAGTAGCATTAATATTGTAAAATTTTTGATATAAAATTTTGCAGTGCAATTCAGAGCTAAAAAAAAAAAAAAGCCTATGGCAATGAAAAATAAGATAATTATGGAGGTTACTGACTTGGTCATGTATTACTGTTATTGAAACTATAAACATTTAATTTACAAAAATGGCTTTAATAATTTATTTGAAGTTTTTTTTTTTTTTTTTTACTAATTTTTGTCTAATGGACTAAATATTTTAAAGAAAAAATATAAAAAATAATTGTTTTGAAAATTTTAAATGGCAAATTCTTTCACTTTTATAGGGATATTGATGCTTTTCTGATTTTTTTTTATATATTGATTGCATTAATTGCGATAATTATAAAAATCACAGGGAATATACTCTTAAAAAAATACCTAATAATGAAGAATAAAAAAAAAACATGTGGTGGTCTCTTAGGAAAAAAAGTTACAGCCTCTCAAAGTTGTTAAAACTTAAACTCCCATAGACTTCATATTTGATCCATCCAGGGTTAGGTCCATTTCAGCTTCTAGTCAGTTATGAGTATGTTTTGTTAGGTATACACAAAAATTTATGTATACTTAGCAAGATCTTATTCATAACCTGAACTTAGGATGACCCTAAAATAGCACGAGGCCCCACTAATTTTTTTAATAAGAAGCCTATAGGAAATTTTTGAGAGGACTGTAACTTGTAACTTTTTTTTAAAAGACTTAAAGCATTTTGTTTTTTTTATGCTTCCTTATTATTTTTTTAGAGTATATCTTATGATTTTATTATTATTTTTTTTTTAATAGGGAAATCCTATGGGAATTGTAACAACTGTGAGAGGATATAACTTTTTTTTCTTAAAGAGACTACCATGTTTATTTTTTTTTTTATTCATTATTTTTTTTTAGAGTATATCCTATGATTTTTATAAAAATCGGGGGTGAAGCCCCTCTGTGCTAGCGTCGGGCGGGGTGACTTGGACCACTTTAGCTATAACTTAGTCTCCCGAAATTTCCCCTAATGCATTTTTGGAATTTTTTTTTTTTCAAATTCAAGCATTTAGTTGGTAATAAGCACACAAAAAAATAAAAATGTAATTCTAATAATAAAAGTTTTATTAAAGTTTTAATAAAGCTCATTAAGCCTGACCTTGGAGGGGTGAATCGGACCACCATTGAGGGGTGAATCGGACCATCTGTTTAAATTCCTCTTTTATGCTAATAAATTCAATTTTATATTTTAATTTTTACTTATAATAATTTAATTTATTATATTAAAATTTAGTAATAAGTAATTAAAATTTTTCTAACTATTGTAATAAAATAAGAATAAAAATAAGGTTTGGTCCGATTCACCCCTCTCCGCCTCAAAAATTTTGACACTCTTTGGAATTCGTATTTTTTATATAAATTTTTTCATTTTTTACTTTAATTTTTACTTAATATAAGTAACTATTTATTTATATTTAAATTAATATATGTAATAAAAAAATGTCAATAATATGTAAAATACGAAGCAATGGTGGTCCGATTCACCCCTTCAATCTTTTTTCGGCGGGGTGAATCGGACCAAGTAGGCCCCGTTTTTTGGCCACTAATACTGTTTGGAATAAAAATTTTACTTTGTCAGTTTAAGGCTAACATACTCGAGTGATACACTGAAAAAAATAATTAAAATCCATCCAAAATTTTTCATTTTTATAACAAAGTAAAAAAACTCACATTTCTTCAAAAGTGAATTCTATTGAAGGGCACTTGTACCCTAATTTTATTAATTTTTTAAAAATATAAAAACTTTCTAGAATTAAAGATGATCTAATAAAACTTGTCAGTACTACCGCGTGGCTATTAAATGAGCGAAATTTTTTATTTTTTTTTATTATGTTATTTTTTATTTTATTTAGAGTTGACCGAATCCACCCCTTTAAAAAAGCCGGCCCGTCACCCTGGCCCGACGCTTACTATTTACTGATAATTTTGTAAGATTATCAATTTCAATCTATTTTGACCAAATTTACGATATATAAAATTTTATTTTTTTTTCATTTTTTTCTTAATTTTTTATTTCTTTACATACTATAAAATTAAAAAAAAAAATTATAATAATATATTATATATATATAATATTATAATATATATATATATATTATATATATATATATATATATATAGTATAAAGTATATAATAGTATATATATTATATATATATATATTATATAATATTATAATAATATTCTTATATGGTTGGCCTAATTTCGGTACAGCTACTATATCCATATAGGCTAGGCCTCAGTTTAGGACCCAACTAGTTCAGGTTATGATAAGTTTTATTGAGTATGCACAGAGTAGATCTCCATATGCTTAACAAGTCTTATCATAACCTGAACTAGGAGGGGCTAAAACTTAGATCTAACCTATATGGACTGTCGATGCTGTAGACCTAAGCCTAATTAGAGTTAGAGTTACAGCACTCTGGTAGAACACCAGAAAGTTTAATTGGTGGAATAGGGAGATGAGAGAGGATATTATGGTCCCACGGATCAGTGTAAGTTGCTCAAGAGGCTCATTGTAGCAGTATAATAGATTTTGAAGCTTAATTGGAGTATAAGGAATGAACTAAACCAAATAATAAGATCTAAGAGACCATCAGAAATTAACCTGGCAAGAAACAGTTATAAAGATCGGAAGTAATTCTTTAGTTTTCATAAATTTAATAATAACAAAGATTGGTCCTAGCAAGATAAATGACTATATCTCTGGTGAAAAATACCAATATTTTTAACTCTTAGGCTTTATATATTTTGCTTCAGTGTGTACAACTATGAGAAGTTTGATTACATTTACATCAGAGAGCAGTGTAGAGATAGTTTTGTATTTCTTAATATTGATGTTGAAAATATTAAAGTTTTACTTGCATATATTGATTACAATTAGGCTTCAGGTCCTGATGGTATATATACATGGCAGAATCCTAATGGAAAGTGGTTATAGTATTTCATAGCCTATGTTTTATTTAATGTCTCCTAATTATTGTTAGGTGCCAGAGGATTAGAAAATTGCTTATGTTGTGTCAATTTTTAAGAAGGGTAGCAGGGATAATTTTGGAAATTACAGGCCAGTTAGTTTAACCTCAGTAGATGTAAAAGTTCTAAATTTTTTTTGTACCGTAATTTTGAATAGAAAAACATTGTAAACTATAACATTTTGCAACTCTCAACATGGTTTTAGGAAATGTAGGTTATGTAAGATGAAGCTTTTGGAATTTAGAGAGCATATTACCAAGTGCATCTAGATATCACATACTCTAGTATATCTGGATTTTAGATTTTTTTTTTGCATTATGCACAGTTCATGAATTAGTTTTGCCTTTTTTAAAGTAAATTTTCAGGTCCTAATTGCTTTTGATATTTTATGTAATATTGAGCAATATTTTTTATTTTACAGATTTGAAGTACAAAACATAATTATGGAATCACAGTTTCCATGTCGTTGTATA
>JABUQX010024733.1:0-2500 GCA_015478945.1 Trachelipus rathkii | reverse complement strand
TTTTTTTTTAAATATTAAAGAATGTCGATGTAGTTATTTTGTGATATGGAAGCAATAGGGCTTGCCATTGATGTGTTTTTTTTTTTTTTTTTTTTTTTTTTTTTTTTTTTTTTTTTTTTTTTTTTTTTTTTTTTTTTTTTTTTTTTTTTTTTTTTTTTTTTTTTTAATTTTTTAATGGGTTTGGCTTTAATGATCTTCGTTATCAGGAAGATTGTATGGAATGGAAAGGTAAATTTGGTTTAATTTCTTCTAAATAGAAACGGAAAAAATATTGATGAACATTAACTACCATCTAGCAGCCATAGTTTCCTTAGTTAAATGGTTTTTAAAAATGAAGAAAAGTTGTAATTACCCATCAGCCTAGGTCCTAGGAGAACTAGGCAGAAACTAGAAAATTGTTGGGAATAAAACATAACTTTGAGAAACACCACCACCATTATTATTATTATTATTATTATTATTATTATTATTATTATTATTATTATTTTCTTAACAAAGAATGTGTATTATTATTATGATTATTATTTTTATTATGATTTAATTATTGTGTGTGTGTGTATGATTATTATTATTATTATTTTATTTTTGTTATTATACAAGTTTTATCAAATTATTTATCTAAATGGGTAAAATTTCAAATTTCCAAAGAAAGCTAAAAAGAGTTTTTTTTTTATATATATATATATATATAACATAGTTTAATTTATAATATATATATATATATATATATTTATATATATATATATATATATATATATATGATATATATATATATATATATATATATATATATATATATATATATATATAAAAAGAGTTTTTTTTTTTTCTTTTTAATATACATAACGTAGTTTAATTTCTCAGAAATTATAAAGTTTTTGAGAAAAAAATGCTTTAAAATTCTTTTATAATCTTGTTTGAAAATTATAATCAAATACAATTTTAGTCCAGGTGGTTTCACCAGCATTGCTGACAGTTATTTCTTTTGATTAATATTTTTATGAACTACCCATCCATTTAAAATAATAATAATAATAATAATAATAATAATAATAATAATAATAATAATAATAATAATAATAGAAGAATGTAATTTCAGTCTAAATGAAATTTTATATTGTAGATCCCTTTTTAAAATAATGGAATGCAATCTCGCAGTTTCAGCATAGACAAAGTTTTATAATTTATAACCATTGCGGGCTAACGTTTGGTTCCCTACACCTTGATATAAACCCATACACACACATACAATACATACATACATACATACGCACGCACGCACACACACAATAATGGAAAAAAAATGACCTGGACGTTCTCTAGTTTTGTTCAAACCTTCGTTATATGATTTGCTATAAAGTATAACTAGATCATCATAATTTTTCAATGCAATTAAATCTCTAATTAAGTTTAATAATATAGCTAATAGCTGATAGAATCCAGAGTAATATTTACAATCTGATAATACTTTAAATTCTCCAATTATAACTAATTTACTAATCACTGCATTCTAATACATTCATTTTATTTAAACTTTAATTAATTGGTAAATTTTTAAAGTTTAATAATTAGTTTCTCTCTTTTTATATCAGTTTTCCTTACTTTTTTTAACCAACCTTGTCAAACAGAGTAGAGTTACATTATAGCTTGATAGTGAATCTGAATATACTAACATAGGAATATTTTTACTTCCCAATCAAACTTTTGGATGAAACAATAAGAAACTTATTTATTTGGTGAGCCTTTAGTTTAGTTTGTTTATAGCCTTTAATAATAATAATAATATAATAATAATGATAATTATAATAATAATAATAATAATAATAATAATAATAATAATAATAATAATAATAATAATAATAATAATAATAATAATAATAATAATAATAATAATAATTAATTTTATTTATTTTAATTTTTATAATAATAATAATAATAATAATAATAATAATAATAATAATAATAATAATAATAATAATAATAATAATAATAATAATAGTGGCAGGGATGGTGTTAGAATGATGGAGAATGGAAGAGAGTGGAGCTTGTTCTACCTATTATTTGGTTTTGTGTGCGAATCTGAATAGAGTTTTGAGAGGATTGGTAGAGAGATTTGGCAGCGTGTGTAAAAGGAGGGGTTTGAAAGTAAGCATGAGATAAGAGTAAGGTTATGGTTGTGAGTGAGAGCAGTCCCCTCCAGTGTGAATTTATATTAGATGGTGAGCAGCTGGAGTTAAATGTCGAGTTTAATATTTAGGAATACGATTGATGAAAAGGAAAGGATGGTTGCAGAGTGTAATGGGAAAGGATTGTGAATGGCAGAAGGTGGCTGGTGCAATTAAATCCTTAGCGGATATAAAGGGACTAAGTTTTTAGTGCACTAGGGTCTTACATGATGTTTTGTTGTTGTTTATGTATGTGGGTATGTTATTACCTGTGTTAATGTATAGTAATTGGGTTATGGTCTGGAACAAGTATAAATCAAGAGTACAATGTGTTC